>BSYO01000016.1:4993044-5303710 GCA_033239525.1 Nepenthes gracilis | reverse complement strand
GTCCATGAGCATCTTAGGAGTTGGGACTTGATCCTACCAACGACCCAACTTGCATATAATAGTTCTTTCAATAGATCCCTCGGTATGAGTCCGTTTGAAGCTGTGCATGGTTACAAACCCCGAAAATCATTGGACCTTATCCCGATATCTCCACATGTTAGTGTGTCCATGACTGCCGAAACTTTTGCACAACATCTTCACGATTTACACATCGAGATCAATAAGCAATTAGAAGCAAGCAATGCCACATATAAACTGCATGCTGATTCTCATAAAAGACACTTGAATTCAATATAGGAGATTATGTTATGGTTCGTATCAGACCAAAACGGCGCCTACGTGGGCACGTCTCTAAACTGCAGACTCGTAATGCTGGTCTCTTTAAAATTTTACAGCGGATTGGATCAAATGCATATGTTCTTGACATTCCATCCCATTTTGGTTTTCATCATACTTTCAATGTGGAAGATCTCATTGCGTATAAAGGCAACTTTTCCCCACCTGGGGATCCCTTTGCCGCCACCCCGCGTGCACCCCCTATTGACCTTTCGCCCTCCCCTGCGCCACTTCCCTCCCTCTCGGCACACCATGATAAAATTGATACTATTTTAGATGAACAGATGATGTTTACCAGGGAGGAAACTATTCATCGCTTCCTTGTCCGTTGGATTGGTCGACCAGAGTCTAAGAATGCTTGGATTTCTCGCGAGACACTACAGCAGCTCGACCCAGACCTCTTGGAGTTCTATCAGAACCAGCAGGATTTCACTTCTTCAGGCCCTAGTCAACTTCCTTCCGGAGATCTCGATCGCTCTGTCAGCTTTCGGCCCCCTCTTACTCGAGTCTATCACCGTCGCCAACGGGTTGTCCAGCCACTCAGCTTATGGTTGAACAATTGATTCCTGACGTTTAACTCGCCGGGGTCGAGTTCCTCCCACATGGGGAGAATTGATGCAGACATCCAAGACAAATATTCACTTTTATTTGCCTTCCAAATATGAAGACTCGTTTTTATTTGCCTTCCAAATTAGTTGTGATTTTATTTTTATTTGTTTGATTTTGTTTGATTTCCTTTTCACTTTTTCAATTATTTGATTATGATTTTGTTTCTAATTTTCTTTCACATCGGATTCTCTATATAAGAATCCCTAGGACATTTAATTGCGATGAATGAATGAGTATTTGAAAATTGATTACAATTGAGCAATTATGCTTCCCTTCCTCTCTCCCCTTTGGTTTGATCCCTTTCTTATCTCTACCCTTCTAGTCTAACTTCTTGTCTTTACCCCTCTATTCTTCTTCTCTCTACTTTCACCCTCCTCCCTACATCAGATCCCCTCATATTCAATCTTGAGATATTCGTCATCTATTATAAAATGACCCACCAGAGGTTCGTTCAGGTCTATTTCTACAGCAATCACGGCAAATTGCCCCCTTTCCACCATGGACGTATTCAGGTCCACCCAGATTGGTTTATCAATCAATTCTCCAATTGACCAAAGAAGATTTTTCCTATAGTAATGCAGCGGCAGGTTGGGAAATTTAGTCACACCATTGCCTTCGAAATTTGCTCATCGGTTGGACGAAACTTTGATGATCATGGGCTCACAGTAAGGTAGTGCTGGAAAATCATCCAGACGGTTTTTGAGGACTTTGTTGTAGTCCATCGGGTTACTTAATCGGATTATGAAATAACTATGATATGTATTTATTACATTGTAACGCCCGTCAGTATTCCAAATCACAGGAATTTTGTTGCGAAGTGCTTTGCACCCTAGGGATCTTCCCAGCAATTCCAAAACTACAGTATTCTCCCAATATTTACCAAGTAAACATTTAAGTCTCTCCCATGGAAAACTCGCTAGAACTTTACCTGATTTGTCGATGACGACGTCTTCCACCATGGCAATTTAGCCTTCTATATCTTCCATGTCGTTTCCCTGGTCCAGTCCTTTCTTCGTTAACATTTCAAGGAAGGGTGGCATGTTCCATCTTGCATTAGAGGCCTCAGTTCTAGGTTTCATTGATTTGTCAACTTGAGATGCGCAATCATATTTAGGGCTCTCCTCACGAGCGATTGTAGTGGTGGTTTTGTTGGTGCAAAACGGAAGACACGGTGACCACTCGGACGCCAACAGAGATGAACGCTCGGACGGACGGGCAATAACAGAAATAAAATAAGTGAGAAAATACACACTAGATTTTAACGTGGAAAGACCATTCTCAACTAAGGGAAAAACCACAAAAGAATGCACTATAAACAGTTGATTGTTTACAAGAATGTTAGCTGCACAAGCCCAAACAAAGAAAACAATCATAAGTATATATCTCTCAATCTCTCGAGAAAAGCATCTCTCTCTCATCTTTACAGCAAAAGCTTGCTCACAGCTCTTTCTATGCACGCTCAAGTGATGCCCAAGTTATCTACACAAACAAAGGGCACAAGTATATATATATACAAGAGGCCTAGTGGGCGCCCAACCACCCTAACAGTAGGGTGGCAGAACCACGCCTCCTAAGCCTGCCACAGCAGACGCACGCCTGGCGTGCAGAGTGGTAGGCCTGCCATCCGTTGGAAGTTGTAGCCGCCTCAAACTTCCATTCAGGATGGGTTAACTGCCCACTTGTAGGCGCATCTGTAGCAGACCTACGGAAAGAGAGAGAGAGTCAACGCCTAGGCTTTTAGAGTCCTCGTCCATATCTTCAGCTACCTCTCGGACATGGCTCCTCCAACTGGTCATCGTCCATTTTCTTTCTCATGTCTACGGCCATTTCTGTGGCGACTCAAACCTAAATACTCAAACACATGGCTTAAGCCGCACATGCGGACTAAAATTTTAAACAAATTATAACCATTCTATATTCTAGATCATTTCATTCTTTTGATTTAACTACATCAAGATAATTCATCCATCATCCATAAAGACATACTAAAGAAGAAATAAATTCAACAAAAGAAAATACATAAATCTCCATTCCAACTGAAACTCTTCAACTGGCTACTAGAACCTTCTTCTCTATCGAAACTTCTTCCTGCAACACAAATGTGTCTCCTCCAAGCTAGACGCTGTCTACTCAATCTGGAACCAAGAAAATACAATGGTGAGCCAAAATCCAACAAGTGATAATAATAAAAAATGCTAATAACAATAACGATCTCGGATACCATCTACCAAGGTCTCAACATACTATGAAAACCTACTATATTCGAGACAGATTACAACACGTCGTAAATACGAGTCTAGGCAAAATAGGTCCTACGAGACCCGCACATCCAAAAACAACAAGAGTGCAAATAAACAATAGTAATCCCCTGGAATCCGATATCAACGATGATTGGAAATTTTCTCGGTCCATATGTCAGCTAGAACGACCAGCATAATCACGATAACAATTAATATGGATTCCACCGAATCCGAATATTTCAGAATCCACACAAAGATACTACCAACACAGCAAATGAGGTACTCACAATCATAGAAAATCGCAAGAAGTTTTCCGGATCTTATTTCGCCACTGTGAACTAAAGGCTGCGTATATCCCCCGACAGTTGGGTACTTGCACGGGCTATCCGATGATCGCAAGTTTGATCTCTGTTCAAATCCATGGTCCACAGAGACTCTGCCCTACAAAGTACAGATGTCTCCCAAGCATGCTCATCATCTGACTCAACCAGGACAGATGACCTTATCTACATGCTCCTCTTCCGATTCTACCATGTACGGAAGATAACTCACACGTCAAACCCAGCATCTCCCGCCATGATACCCACAATATCATGATCTACAATGATCACAGGGCCATAAGCATCCCGCCAAACAAGGCAACGTACCTCAACCCACCAGGATATGAAAATCAGTATCGAATAAGCGTAGACCACATTAAAGTATCAAAGACTCCCATTCGACCAGATACTTCAATGTTTTCACACACTTTCCTCAACCTTGACCATAAGAAGCCAATAAATACACATACTCACACACCGAGTATAACGCAAAGAAGGCTTTGCAACATCAATAACAGAACGTCGTTCGGTGCTAACCAGGGACCGTACTCACGCTATCAAATCTAATACAAAGGAATTCTCATAGCACGAAGAATAGATAAACTCAAACCAAGTCATGTAACTATTAAACTATTCTTCCATTTTATTGCGATACGATGCCTACAATTAAGGCTAACAATGTCTATTTTTATTAGATTTCCTTCCAAATAATTTCTCAAGATTTCTATCACAATATTCAGCACCATTAAATTCATTCCTTAATGATCCTTTAAATTTAAAGTATACACATATACCCACTTACACATAGAACATACATTTCTAATACAAGAGATGCACATCATAAATGCCATCCATGAGTGCTTACATCCATAATTTGAAGCATACATACATGTCCATACACATAATGCCTGAGCACCAACATGCATACATAAATTTATATACACACACATGGCCACTCATACCCATACTGCCACATTTTCCACCAATTCCAGCCCACACTCACACACATTTACTCACACATGGGGTAAAATATATGAACACACACATAAATATATATATATATACACACACCCTCACACACAAACTTGGCTGCAAACTGCCTCCCAACACCCAGCTCACACCCTCACGCACACACGCACAGCAGCACTTTGCCAACCACACACACTGCAGCCCAACACCCACATACAACGAGCATACCCACGGCATCAACAACCGTGCTGCCAACACAACTCACGCACGCACGCATGCCTCCACAATACACACACCACACGCATACCCTACATCCACAGCAGCCTTGCTGCTTCTCAACACTCACCTTCACGCAGCATCACCTGCTACTCACACCCACCACAACACACGCACACAGTAGCATCTGCGCTTCACCACACCCACACACACAGAACACACCCACACTTGGCTACACACAACAACACAACGTCACACCCACACACACAGAAAACACAAACCTTACGCATACACCCACGGCTACGCACCACCATACACTCACCATCACACACGCCCACTCAAATACACACAGACGGCTACACAATCAACCGTATACATAGACACTCAACCATTTCATCACCCAATTGACACCTCCCTTCACCACAGAACCTCAGCCCAAAAACAGAATACGATGCTCTGTTCTTGTCTGATTTCTGTCTTCCGAACACCATTCGTCCAATTTCACAGCAACAAGAAGGATGTAAGAGGAGAAGAAGAGGAATACTGATTTTGTAGAAGAGAACGAGAATTGACACAAGAAGATTCACTTGCAAACAGAAGAGAGCGACATTAAGAGGATTTCACTTGCAAAATGAGTAGAAATGACAGTAAACGGGATTCACTTGCCTGATTTCACCGTTCTTGAACACCGCTCAAATTCGGCTTCACTTCGGCTTCAACTTCAACATCGTCTCTGGCTTCGACTTCCGAGCCGACAATGGCTAACGCGACGGCACAGTAGAGATCGGCGATGGTAATGAAGAAGGCACCGCAGAGATGACCCACACCTCCCGTTTCTCCCACCCACAACCCAAGTTTCTTTCTCTTCACTCGGCAGCACACACCTACACATTTGCGAGATAAAATAGAAACATGGAGGTGGAACGGTGAGGGAACAAAGGGAATCAGACGTTAGGCCTTAGGTGGCAAATTCGAACGGCCTCTGCTAATGCTGTTGCAAGTGGGAGAGAGAGAGAGAGCAGAGAATCGAGAGAGACGAGAGGAAGAGAGGAAAAGAAGGTGAGGACGAGAGGTAGCAGAGAAGAAGAATCGAGAAGGTGATGAGGTGGCTGAGGGGTTTGTTAGCTAATATTAGTTTTATTATTATTATTTATTTATTTATTTATTTATTTATTTATTTATTTCGTTTTAACACTTATAACATATTATTATTATTTAATTATTATTATTATCATTATACGTAAAACATTTATATTATTATTATTTCATAAATATTTTTACTAATATATTCTAAAAATAAATTCACCAAATTTAATTTCAGATTCCTTGATAAAAATATCCAGTCATTACAATTTCCTTTCACATGTCCGTGGACAAAACACCACGAAGGGAGTGACCCCAACAAACTTTCCCTCACGACCAAGTGGGAGCAAAGTTAGTCAGACCAACAATGTCACAATAAGCTTCCAACTTTCTCTTTGACAAAACCTTGGTCAACATGTTCGAGTCATTCTCATCCGTCTGGACCTTTTCAATTGATAGCTACCCATCATCAAAAATATTTCTCACCCAATGATATCGAACATCAATATGCTTCGACCTAGAATGGAATGAGGAGTTTTTAAACAAATAAATGGTACTTTAGCTATCACAAAGGACATCGTACTCTTCTTGCTTTAGACCTAATTCTATGATGAATATTTTCATCCATAGCATTTCCTTGCAGGCCTCAGTCACGGTAATGAACTCTGCCTCCGTAGTCGAGAGAGCAATGCACTTTTGTAATTTGGACTGCCAGGAGACTGCCCATCCCGTAAATTTTACCAAGTACCCGAATGTTGATTTCCTAGAGTTAACGTCCCTGGCCATGTCTGCATTCGTGTACCCAACCAACTGAAGCTTCTCTCCTCCAAAATGCAAACCCATCTTTGAAGTCCCACAGAGATATCTGAAAATCCACTTCACCGCGGACTAATGCTCCAGCCCTGGGTTTGAGAAAAATCGACTGACAAAACCAACCGCATGAGCAATGTCCGGCCGTGTACATTAGACTACTAACGGCCGAGGACTAAGGAATCGTACTCATGCGTGCTTTCTCTGTGTCCGAGGACTGACATTGCTGCTTGCTCAACCTAAAGTGGTTGGCCAGAGGGGTACTGACATGCCTGAAGCTTTCCATGTTAAATCGCTGAAGCACCTTTTTAACATAGCCTTCCTGGGACAGCCAGAGCTTATTGTCCATTCGGTCACGAAATATTCTGATTCCCAGAATCTACTTCGCCAGTTCGAGGTCCTTCATGGAAAAGGACTGCCCCAGTTGCTCTTTCACTTCTTGATCCGAAGCACTGTTCTATCCGACAACCAGCTTGTCATCCACATAAATGAGGAGGATGACAAAGTCGTTCTCGGAAAATCTCTGGACAAAGACACAGTGGTCGAAAGTAGTCTTATGGTATCCTTATCCGATCATGACAGACTCAAACTTCTGGTACCATTGTCTCGGAGCTTGCTTCAACCCGTATAAGCTCTTCCTCAAACGACAGACTAGTCCTTCCTTCCCCTCAACCTCGAACCCTTCTGGTTACTCCATGTAGATCTCTTCCTCAAGATCACATGAAGAAATGCTATCTGACGTCCAGGTTGCTCTATCTCTAGATCCAAAGTTGTTGTCAGTCCGAGCACTTGTCACGAACCCGAACCAAGCAAATCAATTTAAATGATTAATTATAATTTTAAAATCTAAAATTCTAACTAATTTATAAACAAATAATACTAAGTTCCGAAATCTGGGTGTGACAAACCAAAATATACCTTCAACAAAATTAAAATCCTCACAGGACCTCTTCGAACAACCGTCCAAACAATATAAATGTGACCTGCTCTACAATAATCGTAAGGGAGGTAATAATCCGACCCAAAAATCATAATCAAACATAACATAATATTCAACTATTTTCGAAATATAACAATATGCCCATATCCGGCCAATTTCATAATCCAAATACATCAAATATCAATATTAATCATAATAAAACTAAAACTCACCAAAATAGACGAATATTTGACCGATCACGTCTTTACTCCTGTATGCATCCGAACATTCTACTCTGAAGGAACAAAACAGAAAAATGAGCCTAATGCCCAGCAAGTATGATATTTAGTCAAAAGGAGTCCAATAAATCAGATGAGAGGTCAATGGATGAAAATCCAATCAAATTTCAGAATAATCCAAATCGCCAATAAGACAAATTCAACCGAAATTCAAGATTCAAATTTCAAAATCCAATGGTAGTCTCGTACTCAAATCAAATATTTAAATCCAAACAAATGTCTAAATTTTAAAAATAGTTCTCGTCGGGACGTATATATAAATATATATAACCAAAACAGAGGTGATCCGAACCAATTCCAAAACCGATGTCGGTTCGAGTCCAAATCCGAGTCCGAGTCCAAGTCCAAATCCAATGCCGGATCAGCTTGTGATTTGGGGCAGAATCCGATAGCCGGATGATCCAATAGCGAGCGCAGATACCGAAGCAGCACCGCGACAGATATTCCAAAGGTCCGGATCAAAACATATAATCAAAATCATTTGTACGAGACATACCAAGCCCAATTATAAGTAAAAATCAGCGAATCTCAAATCCAAGTCCAAAAATTCATATCCAAATCAAAGTCCAATACCAATTAATGCAAAAATATACATTATGCACCAAATTTGAGTTCTCATTATTTAAAGACTAGTTTGAAAAATGGTTATACATAATCCCGGTAACCTTAGGCCAAAATCCATGTACTGTGTACCTATAGATAAGGTTACTCACTATCTTTTGCCACCCACGACTTTGGGTGTATTCCTCAAATTTGTCAGATATATTAGGACATTCAAATATATTCCAAAGTCAAGTCAAATTGTCCAAATGGGAAGGGTCACTACTCCTAGCCTTTCCTGCCGATGGAAAGGAATTTTCAAATAAATCTCCCCGTCCGGAGTTGGCCAGAGTCCAATAATCCAAATCCAAATGTAGTGACCACAACCGGCACGTGCATGTGATTGCACGGCCAATGCAAAGTTTCGTGCTCATTTTTTTATACAAATATATTAATATAAAAATATATAATATCTAATAAATTATTCAAACTTTTAAAAAAATATTAAATTCTCCAAAATCATAAAATCTAGTCCAACAACCCCCAAGATATCCAATAAACTACAAAATGCATGTCTAGAATAAATTAAATGGGTATATAAAAATTTATGCATGTTAGTAAAAATTCTAAACAGTATCCAAAATATATCAGAAATTAAATTAGACCAAAGAGGATGTTTACAGATACTTGCCTGGACCTCATACTTTGCAGATCTGAATAAAAGATGTCCCGAAGTACTCGATCGGCACCCTCTCCCTCTTGCCGTGCGAGCTGCCCACAGCTTCCTGTGCGTGGCGCTTCCCGTGCTGCTACTACCGCCGACTGCCGCCTCAAACGACGTTCACCAGCCTGCTCGACAACCACCGTTGCCTCTGATCACCGCCCATTTGGCCGCCGTCCTCCCCGGCGAGCCCCTCCCGTGCACCATTCTCTCTCTTCGCGGGCTTCTGCCTCTCGCCATTGCTCACCCACAGCCTTCATGGTCACTGGCAAGTCACCACCGACCGCCATCGACCACCGCAACATCACCTCCGATCGCCGCTGCAAATGCCGACAACAACCATCGTCAGCTTCGATGGCTTTTCCTCCCCGCACCTCCACCGATCCACTCTTGGTCGCCATCAACCAAGCTCACCGCGTCGACTATGCCGTCCGACGCCGACACCGACGCCACTGCTCCCTCTTCTTCCTTGTGGAGCACCAAAATGGCGCTTAAAACCCTTCCATCCCTCCCCGCGTTACTTTCCTTTCTCTCTCTCCCGCCCAGAACCGAGCCCCGATCCTTATCTCCTTCATTTTCCCCTTTTTTTTCATTTTTAATTATATATATATATATATATATTATTCCATTTTAGTTTTTTTTTATTCCAAAATTTAAATCGATATTCTAGTAATAATGCAGGCGCATCTCGAGTACCGTCCCAACTGATCCAAATGTCAATTCAAATTTTATAATATCTAATTAATTTTTTTTGACACTCCCAAAATACCCAAAATCATAATTAATATTAAATTGATCCAAATAAAATTCGGGATATTACAGCACCACATAGACCGAGGACATCTTGACAACAAGTGTAAATATTTCATCAAAATCAACGCCCTTGCGTTGACTAAAGCCCTTAATCACAAGCTGTGCCTTGTGTCTTGGGTGCAAAGACTCCTCGATCGCCTTCAACCGGAAGACTCATTTGTTCTTTAGGGCATTCTTCCCCTTTGGCAACTTAGCCGGCTCAAAAGTATGGTTCTCATGAAGAGAAGTCATTTCTTCCTTCATTGCCTCGAACCATTTGTCCTTCTGAGTACTGCTCATGGCCACGCCAAAGTCATCAGGTTCTCCTGCATCAGTGAGTAGGACGTACTCACTTACTGACAGGTGGACGGATGGACATCTCTCCTGGACGACCATCTCACAGGGGTTACCTCACCCTGTTGAGGGTTCAAATCTTCAACCTGATTCTCTTGAGGGGTTGGAACCACGTCATCATTGTTACCACCCACTCTTGGTCCGTCGACCACGGACTCAAGAGGTACTGGACGGACAGTTTCAACGACGACTCTGTCCGTCCGGGAAGTGTTGGGTTGAGACTTTTTCTCTTTTCCAATGTCATCGATGATCTCTTCTTCAACAAAGACCGCGTCTCGAGATCGGACCAACTTCTTTTCCATTGGGTCATAAAACCTATACCCAAGCTCATCCTCGTTGTAGCCCAGAAAAACACATTGTTTTGTATTTGGCTCTAGCTTGCTCATCTCATCTCTCGGAACATGAACAAAGGCTTTGCAACCAAATGTCCGAAAATGGTTGTAAGTTGGCTCCTTCCCGGTCCAGATCCTTTCTGGGACTTCCCCGTCCAAAGGCTTACTGGGTGACCGGTTGATCACGTGGGCGGCCGTCTTCAAGGCCTCGGCCCAAAAGGATATCGGAAGCCTGGCCTCAGACAACAAGCACCTGACCCTTTCCATTATGGTGCGGTTTATCCTTTCGGCCACGCCGTTCAATTGTAACGTCTTCGGTGGAGTCCTCTGATATTTGATGCCGTGTGCTCCACAATAGGTATCAAAAGTCCCAATATACTCTCCACCATTGTCACTCCGGATAGCCTTCAACTTCCTCTCGGTCTCACGCTTAACGAGGACATGAAACTGCTCAAAGATTCCCACGACCTGGTCCTTGGTTTTGAGCCGGAACACCCACAATGTGACGAACCAGATTATTCTCCATCGAATAATCTCCATAAATGGCAACACAACCCTAAGCCCATAATTAAACTATGGACTCTACAGAAAAATCCGGCAGGATTTCCTCTGCAATTGGACGAAAAAACCAAAATACAACCTGTTTAAAAATCATCCTGTATAAGCACACATCTATCAAAAAGCATACACACAGCCTACAACACACCACACAGGATCACATATCTGCCATATCATCCATGGCTTCACTACAGTACTCCTATCTACTATACAGGATCTAGAGAGATGCCATCTAAATACAACAAAACTCAATATATCAATACAAACGCGGAAGCATACTATATCATCATAATCATGGGCAAAGATAACAAAACCATAAAATAATAACAAGCCACATCCATCCATGAGTGGTGCTACATTTCATTACAACCATATGACCAAATCTTCAATGCACTTGATGTCCAACTAAACTCATCAATGCAAGCCTCTCCTTGCTCTAACTAATCCGACGCCACTAAGTATTCTCATCCGAAAAGATAAATGGCAAGAGTGAGCGATACCAACAAGTATAATCATAACACACTATTCACAATAGAGAGCAATAGAGGCAATAATCGAAAGGGGAAAACATGAAATCTCAACAATAATGAATCATCAAAGGGAACAGGGGACATCCGGAATCATTGGATTGTCACGGTTACATTGGTTGGACATTATTCATATTCATTATTACATCATCTTTGCGGACCCGGGCTAGTAGACCGTACTAGCCAACGTCATACGAGAGAACGAGGAAAGGAATGTGTTCGCTACACATTCTAAAGCCACGGCTACTATTTTAGGTCGGTAGCACACGACCTCGGTTGCCTCCATGCAACAATCAACAAACAACTACATCTCACAATGTAGTGTTCAACCGACACGCCCCACACCCCGGGGGACCAAAAAGATCCTCGTTCTTCCACAAAGTTTCCTAAAGCGTACCACGAACACCACCCGCTCCCACGAGCGGCCAGAATACGCGGCCAAGTATTCTTCGGGTTCACACCGCGATGGACATGGTATGCTAAAGAATACTACCCCTACGAAACATGGTCCTAGTTTCAAGATTGGTTTCAACACTTGGAGAGGGAAATCCACATTTGCCATACACATTCACAACTCGGGAAATCCCATTCCCATCACATACATCTCCATCCGGGAGATTATTCCATCATATTGCACAACGTGGAATCCCTTCCATTTACTTGCTCGATTCTCATCTTTCTAAGGGACTCTTTCCCATTTAGCAATTCAACCATATTCACGAGGGAGTTTAGAATTCTTACCATCAATGATCACATATCATTTTAGAAGCCTTCGGGACTCATTTCCCTGCTTCCAGCACATGGACACGCATTTCGGAGCTTACATTACATTCAAACGATTAGACATCACTTTCATAATAATTAAATAGGGGCAAAGCATGTAAAAGTTCCATTCAAACTCGGATGAATAGTGCCAGGGACATTTTAGAGCATCCGGACGCCGCGAACGGTTCGATACTTGTGAAATTAGGTGTCCGGTTGATACATATGTACAATTGGAACATGGTGATTCATACTTTGAGCTCGATTCAACATAGCACGAAGGTGGAAACATGCAATTCTCCATTTCACGTTCAGATGAACAGTGACAGTGGCGCTTTAGAGCGTTCGGACGCCGCGAACGGGTCGATTCTTGTCCGATCGGACGTCCGGTCTATATATATGCATACTTAGGACTTGATAATTCATATTTTGGAGTCATTTGACGTTTATTCGAGGAGGAAACATAGGGACCCAAATAACCTACGGGATTAGGGTTTGGTGGTACCGAAACAAGTTAATCGGATAACGAATCGAACAAATAACTACATATTTATTGAACATGATTCACGGGCTATACATTTTTCACATTTTGGGCGGGTACCGGAACGATAATACCCGATAGAGAACGAGTAAAAATCACAAAAGAACAAATAGTGAGTATGAGAACACTTGCCTCGACGCGCTCTACATTTTCTCCAACTAGCTCGAGCTCGGAATCGGACCCGAAGGCCTCCATTTTCCCCTTTTCTCCTTCGCGACCTCCTCCTCTCACCGGGCTCCCACGGTTGCTGCCGCACCTCCACCGCGACGCCCAGCCGGCCACGGCCTTGCACGGCCGTCTCCAGCCACCACCGAGGTCGGCGCTGCCTCCACCGGCGCCGCTCGCCCCCGCTCTCTTTCTCTCCCTCGCCGAGACCCTCGAAACCCTAACCCTCACGCTGCCCTCTCTCTCTCCCCGATTGCCTCTGTTTCCCCGAATCTGCCTCCCCCTTCTCCTTATACTTTATTGTTATTATTATTATTATTATTATTATTATTATACACACAACACACACACGCACGTTATAATATATATTATATATATATATATTATATACACACATTATATATATATATATACATCTATTTTTCCTTAAAGCACAAAAATCCAAAATCGATATTCGGGCAGCCGAATGAGCTCACTTTGGACGCCGGCCCATCAGATCCAAATATTCTTCAAAATTTTCATAATATTTAATTAATTTTTCTCAAACCCAATTTACCCAAAATTACCGAAAATAATAAATAATTCTAATTTAGTCTAATATAAATATTTCAAAATTTCTGGATGTTACACACAACTTCATCGAGCAATCGTCAATGAATGAGACAAAATACTATGCTCCTCCAAAAGACCTTTCTAGGAGGAGTCCACACACATCTGTGTGTACGAACTCTAGGACATCAGACCTTCTAGATGATGCGTCTCCCTAAAAGGAGACTCTCCGTTGCTTCCCCGCCAAGCAGTGAGAGCAAGTCCTCGGCCTTTCTTCATCCAACTTTAGGATGAGACCCTTCTTGGCCAGATGACTCATGCCCCTCTTACTCATGTGTCCGAGCCTTTTATGCCACAAGCTCGAGGACTCCATACATCTTGTGGCATTCAGCTCTACCACCTTGGCTATGGCTTTCAGCAAAGGCCTAAGGTCATTCCTCATCGGGCAACCACCATGGATCCCTTCGTTAGCTTGAAACTGCCGTTACAAAAGACGCTGCAGTAACCTTCGTCATCAAGCCCGTCCTACTGAAATGATATTCATACGAATATCCTAGACATGTCGGACGTCCCTCAAAATCAATTGGGCTCCATTATTTGTCACCAAGAAGACGTCGCCCCGTCCAATGATCTCGGACGTCTTCATGTTGCCCATCTTCAACATTCCGGGGGCATTAGGAGTGTAATTAGAGAACAGCTCTCTCCTGAAGGTGACATGTATGGATGCGCCAGAATCCACCACCCAATTAGAGGCCTGCTCGGCCACGGTCATAGAGTCCTCAGACACGCAGGCCAAAAGGAGGTCACCTCCTGTGACAATAGAGATCGAGGACTCTTCCTCGCCACGTCTCTTTTCACCCCTATCTTTTCCAACTTTTTCACGCTTCCACTTATAACAAAACCTCTTGATGTGGCCCTTCTTGCCACAATGATGGCATCCAATGTTCTGGTACCGAGAACGTGACTTACTCCACCCTTTATCTTTAGACTTTAGGCCACGTCATCGGCTTCTTTCCCTCGATTCGGTGACAAGGACCTCAGAGTGCTGAGAGATGGATGCACCCTGAGACCGCGGTCTCATCTTCTCGTTCAGCATCGCTCCTTTAGCCATCTCCAAAGTCACCACACCGTCAGGAGCCGTGTTGGCAATAATGATCCTCATGACCTCCCATGAGTCCGGGAGGGTTGCTAGGAGCCAGAGTCAGAGCTCGAGCACCTCATCCCCAAATTTGATCCCCATGCCACTCAGCCGGTTCACACAGCCCTGAAATTCGTTTAGGTGATCAGCGACAGATGAGCAGTCCTTGTACCGAATCTGCATGAGCTTCATCAAGCGAAAGATTTTGTTATTGCCGGTCTTGGAGGTGTACAACTTCTGCAATTTCTCCTGCAACGTCTTGGCATTCGTCTCTCCTCTAACGTGGTTGTACACGTTATCATCGACGAATTGTCGGATATAGCCGCACACTTGCTTGTGCTCCAACGCCCAGTCCTCGTCCGATTTCTCCGCCGGCTTTTGGGTGGTGAAGATCGGGTTGTGCATAGACTTTACAAAGAGCAAGTTCGACATCTTGCTCTGCCAAGTGTCAAAATTGGTTCCGTTTAAGCAAGTCATTTTGCTCCTGACCTCCATAGCAGCCAGCAACAAAGTTATCGTTCAAAGAACCATGTCTCTGATACCACTTGTTGGTGCAAAACGGAAGACACGGTGACCGCTCGGACAGACCAGTTGGACGCCCACAGAGATGACCGCTCGAACGGACGTATAACAGTAGAGATATAATAAGTGAGAAAACACGCACGAAGATTTTAACGTGGAAAGACCCTTCTCAACTAAAAAAAAATCACAAAAGAATGCACTATAAATAGTTGATTGTTTACAAGAATGCTAGCTGCACAGGCCCAAACAAAGAAAACAATCACAAGTGTATATCTCTCAATCTCTTTAGAAAAGTGTCTCACTCTCTCTCTATCTTTACAGCAAAAGCTTACCCACAACTCTCTCTATGCACGCTCAAGTGATGCCCAAGTTATCCACACAAACAAATGATACAAGTATATATATATACAAGAGGCCTAGTGGGCACTACGTCTCCTAGGCCTGCCATAGCAGACGCACGCCTGGTGTGTAGAGTGGTAGGCTTGCCATCCGTTGGAAGTTGTAGTCGTCTTAAACTTCTAATTAAGGTGGGTCAACTGCCCACCTGCAGGCGCAACTGTAGCAGACTTACGGAGAGAGAGAGAGTCAATGCCTAGACTTTCAGAGTCTTCGCCCATATCTTCAACTACCTCTCGGACATAGCTCCTTCAACTAATCCTCGTCCATTTTCTTTCTTATGTTCATGGCCATTTTCTTTCAAATGTCCGCGGACAAAACACCATAAAGGGAGTGACCCCAACAGGTTTTGTATTTTTTTTGCGAGTGAGCTAAATCTTCAGCCGCTCTTCAGCCTAGCCAGTCACCCGTCCTCCCCTCCATCGCCCATGGGCAGGGGTGGGGAAGCCGCCGAGGCGTAAGAGGGAGCAGGGGTGTCAGGGGATCTAGGGTTTTTGGAGAGAGAGTTTCACTCGCGTTCGAATTGTGAAATTAAGGAGCAAAACTCGTAATCCAACGGCCCATGGTTTTTACGATGATATTTAATTTTGATTGTTTGATTTTAAATTTAATCAAATAGTTAAAATTAAATCTCGTCTGATAAGTTCCTGATCGTCCATTACTTCAAATCTAACGGCTGAAAATTAAAAAAACTGAAACCCTAAAATTTGAATAGGAACACGGCGGGTGCAATCGCGATTTTGATTTTCCTCTCCAGAATCTCCTCTCCTCTCTATCTTCAATGTGTTCTCCAGTGGTATTTTCCGGCGATTTGCCCTAAATCGCCGGTGGCTGATTTATTGTTGCCTAGACGGGAGCGTCCCAACATTGCTTTTGAAAATGATAATTATAATATTTTTTCCCTTCTGACAGTAATAGTGGAGTAGAATTTGAAATAGAGGTGAGAAAGGATGACGTTGAGGAAAATGAATGGCCAAAAAGCTGGATATTGGTGATACGTCAAAGCTCGGGAAGGAAAGGGTTGTCATTTTCAGCTGGGCTGCCAAGAAATTCCAATTCAGAGAAGCAGGAAGCAAAATACAGGAGAAGTTCATGGGAAAGCCACACATTTTGCTTTGCGTTGCTTTCCTGAACGCGGTCTGAGGGGTAAAAAGGAGCGGATTCTGGTAAGAGATTAGTCGTTTGCTTTCAAATACTGATTTGTCAAATATTGTCAAATACTTCCTCGAAAGGATTTGTTTTGTTTTATTATTATTTTTTAATTTCTTTATCATCTATCCCGATTTAATTCTAGCTAGGGAAAAATTTTCTGGGAATCGTTTAAGGATTTGCGGGTAGGGTTCTGATTTGTGTGACTAGATTGAGAGTTTTAGGTCCTTGAAGCCCCAGAATTTTTGATAATGGCTTTGGTAGCTATGTACTCGTTTCGGAGGCGTAGATCACCTTCTCTGGACGCTTTTTTGGCTCCCGTTGACCTTACTAATTGTGAACTCATTCGCACGCTGTCATCGGTGTCAAAAGGACCGGTTGAATCGTTTTCAAACAAGATATTGCAATTTCAGGTGAAAAATTCGAGGTCTTTGGTTAGAAAGGTTGAGGTTTTCCTCCTCCTACTGGAGTTTTTGCAGGAATCATTGCTAAGTTTATTGTATAGTGCCACTGTATGCTTTAAAGAGCTTTATTTACTATTGTATAGATAAAAAATGTTGCTCGACTATTGTTCACAATCAAGTAAATTGTGGTTGCCCTGACAAAATCAAATGATTTCTTGACATTTTCATGATCTTAATCAAGAGATATCAACTCTTTTGAATGTTCTATCATTGGAAGATATTAATTTAACCGAAGATGTTAGGGAGCATATTGAATTGGTGCAGAGGCAACTGAGATGGGCCAAATTGTATGTCGATAAGCAGGATGAGATGCTGAGGCATCTATTTTATCAATTTTTGAAAAAATTGGAGAAGTCTAGTATTCCTGATTTATCGGAGCTGCTGTCGTTTTTTGTGGACAACTTGTTAATTCAAGATGCAAAAAGCTGCAAGTTTGAAATTGAGTTTTTGGAGGACATCATGAGGGAGATGTCAAGCCAGCGACTTCTGTTCTGATTGGTTTTGTTGCACTGACTCGATATTGCCAGTTTGTGTTATTTGGTTTTGAGGACGATGAGATGGAAATGGGAGTTTGGAATCATAAGAAGCCAAAGAAAGGTTAGATGACACAAGAGATTTTGGATACTTTTACCACAATTCCCAAGGATTTTTGCTGCCCAAATATCTTGGGATTTTATGCGAGACCCAGTAATTATATCGATGGGGCAGGCTTATGATCATGCTTCAATATCAAGATGGATCGATGAGGGGCGTTGCACATGTCCAAAAACAGGGCAGACATTTACTCATTTGCACTTGGTTTGGAATCGAGCTCTTAGGAACTTGATCATGCAGCGGTGCATGGCTCATGGAATCACATTTGATCCACCTGAAGGACCTGATCCATGTTCAGACTCTTCTTTGGCATGTTCCTCTTCAAAGGCTGCCGTTGAAGCCTTTGAATAATTTGCCAATGAATTGAGCATTTGGCTGTGTGTGTACACCGTGGCTAGCAAAATAGTACTGTTGTAGTGATTAAACCGTTGTGACTATTTGTAGCTAAGTAAAATTGTTGTGATTGGAGCATTTTGTTAGGGGTTAATATGATTAATGATGTAATGCTTTACTGAGATAGACTTCTATTGGATAATTCCTAGTTTGAGACACGTATGCAATGAAGTAGCAGCTTTCAACCTTGCTTGCTTTCTATGATTTGGATAATTGCTTTTTATGATAAGCTATCTGAGCATATGCTAACTACAAACTAGGCTGATTCTACTACGGTTTATAATGAGGAGGAGCTTATGTGGTTTAAGATTCTAATGAGATAGGGCCAAGTAATTTGTGCAGGAACTTGGTGTTTATTTTTGAGATTTGGGGCCAAAGACCATTTCAGGCATTTCCTCAGCTCTTGATATTTATGTTAGACTGTTCTTCTGTCGTTGTTTTTTCTTTTATACCAGTGCCTGCTTCTTGCAGATCTTGCTGTTACTTTTGGCTGTCATCGCAGCCGCATGGATACTCTTTCCAAAACCTTTTATTTTGAGGAAGCTTCATTCTAAGGTATTGCAATTTGAGAAACCGTAGTTTCTATTTGATGACTCTGATTTGTGTGGCATGTACAGTACCTATTGTTCTAACCATAACGTTTCCTCATTTGTGATTAATTTGGCCCACAATTTAAGTCACATTCATTTAGATATCGTTGCCTGATAAACCTTGTCAACAACAATCTCTGTGACAGGTATGACAAACTTGTTATTCGGCTGGTGGGAATAGCAGTCTTTGCCTTGATACTGCATCCATTTTGCCGATGATGGAGATGCTCAGCGCTTTCCTTCATGCTTTGTGGCCTCACTGGGTGGATTTTCAAAGCAAGTTCTACCATGGCAATGGCTATAAATTTGCACCATTCTCCTTCGCTGCATTGACCGAGGTGGAAGATTATTTGGGAGATATTCTTAATATTGTTTTGCTGCTGATGATGGAGATGCTGATTATTTTTTTTTATTGCTTTTTTTCTTTTAGAATCTTTTTCAATTGGGAGTGGATGCTCTTAGGCTTTCAACAAAGAGGGAAGAAGTCCTGTTGTAATTAGGAGCTGGGTATTTACGGGCTCCTTTTTTCTTTATGTTAATTTGAATTGTTGTTTTATATTAACACATATGCTAGTGTGGATTTTTCAGGTCTTCTATATTTTATATCAGATGCCAGTAGAAGATGAAGGCATTTTTATTCAACGAGTTACAGAAAAACTCCATTGCTTCAAAGTAGTTTCCTCTTTACAACCACTTCGGAAATCCATTATCGATGAATTCTTGACTCTAATCACACTTTTGCTTTTGGAATTTAATATATAAATGAAAATGCCTTAATTTTTTTTTTTCCTTATTTCGAAAATCATTTAACCTTGCGGAAAATATAATAATTGTAAAATTTTTCATGTAAATGGCTTCAGGTAATTATCCTGGTGTTACAAGGACATCTATTAGCCACCCACTGGGCATTTGATAGCTTTGGTAGGGGGTCTTCCGATAAAAATTCAAAGAATTTCCTAGACATTTTTCAACGTGTTTAGTCCAGGTGGTATGGTTTCCTAATGTCACGGTCCACATGTCAAATTTTTAATTATTTACTCTACCAATCAAAATTCAAAATAAGCATTGGATGTAAATCTAAAAATTAAATACTATTAAATGATCTGAAATATAATATTATATAAATCATAAGATATAAATATTACACTTAAAAGTAACTTTGACCATTGGTTGTATATTATATTGAAATATTTATAAGGATAAGTATTTAAACTAAAAATTAGAAGGGTTTGACAGCAGCCCAGTCTAGCTATTCCAGCTGTCCTCGGAAGAAGCTGTTGGAGTGGCATGGAACGGTCTTACCGGATAATTTCTTCCGTAGCCATCATCTACGGACGAAATGGAAGACAATCTAGGCACTGAAGAGAGATCTGTAAGGAGACGACGGTGAAGGAGGAAGACGAAGACAAAGGAGACAGACGACGAAGGCAGAAGGGTGAAGAGCACTCAAGTGCTTCGTTGGAAAAGAGAAAAATCTGACGCTCGCATTAATTGGCTGTACAGCCGTTTCGGGGTACAAACAAATAACGAGGACGGGTGTATTTATACACCAAGTATACAACGGTAAAAGAAACATGAACCAAAAATAAGAGAAATACTAGCCTAAAATACATCAAGAATAATATCACAAAATATAAAATACTACCTAATAAAAAATCTACCTAAAAATACAATATTCACAATATATTTTCTAATAGTATATTACATATTTCGTGATAAGCCCCCGCAAGATGGAGCATATATATTGACAATGCCCATCTTGGACAAATGCGCATTTAGCCGCTGTGAGAGTTAGATCTTGGTAAAAATATCTGCCAGCTGATTATGGGTGGTGACATGATGTGTGCGGATGCACTCTTCTTGAATTTTGTCGCGGATGAGATGACAGTCCAACTCGATGTGTTTGGTGCGCTCATGGAAGACATGATTAGCAGCAATGTGGATTGCCGTTTGATTGTCACAGTATAGATGCGCTGCATGTGGATGGGAAACCAGCAAGTCATTGAAAATATAACGTAGCCAAGATAATTTACAATAAGTGGTAGCCATAGATCTATATTCTGCCTCTGCAGAGAAGCGAGAGACTACCGACTGTTTCTTGCATTTTCATGAGATGAGAGAATTGCCAAGCAAAATACAATAGCCAGTGATAGATTTTCGTGTGTCTGAACATGAAGTCCAATCATCATCACAATAGGCTCTTAGTTGAATGTTGGAAGTGGTAGGAAGTAGTATGCCTTGCCCTAGATTTAGTTTAAGATAGCACAAGACTCACAATGATACGCAGCCTTCATATGGTTGGAGGTAGGTTGATTCATAAATTGGCTTAAAATGTGAACAGCATAGGCAATATCCGGCCGTGTAACAGCAAGGTACAGAAGACGGCCGACAAGCCTTCGATATGTGCTTGGGTCCAGTAAGGCTTCCCCAATATGCTTACTCAATTTTACATTTTGATCCATTGGTAGTGTAAGAGGTTTGGCTCCAAGTATACCAGAATCAGCTAAGATATCAAGAGTGTATTTTCGTTGGCAAAGATGTATACCTTTTGCTGATCGGGCAACTTTAATGCCAAGGAAGTATCGTAAGGGTCTAAGGTCTTTAATCTTGAAGGCTTGATTAAGAAAGGTTTTGATGGAGGTAGTGGCCTTCAAGCAATTACTTGCAACGATGATGTCGTCGATATAAACAAGAAGAACGGTAAAAGATGTGTCGTCTTGTTTAGTAAAGAGGCTGTAATCAGCCTTGGATTGCACGAATCCATATGTAATAAGGGAAGTAGAAAGTTTGGAGTACCATTGTCTGGAGGCTTGTTTGAGTCCATAGATACTTTTCAGTAATTTGCATACCTGGTGGGGTTTTCCTTTGGTATATCCAGGAGGCTATTGCATATAAATGTCTTCGTTTAGGGTACCATTTAAGAATGCATTATTGACATCAAAGTGATACAAATGCTTTCATTTTATTGCAGCAACAGCCGAAAGGCATCGAACGGTGGTGAGTTTAGCGACAAGAGAAAAGGTTTCGTGGTAATCCACTCCTTCCTCTTGAGTGTACCCTTTAGTTACAACCGACATTTATGTTTTTCAAGACTCCAATCACTATTGAATTTCAATTTGAACACATATCGACATCCAATAGCTTTCTTTCCTCGAGGTAAATCAGTAATTGTCCAGGTTTTATTAAATTCTAAGGCTTCCAGTTCATCTTGGATGGCTTTACGCCAATTAGGATCACGTATGGCCTGTGCATAGATTTGCGGTTTAGTGTGGGATGAGATAGAAGCAGTGAAAGATTGATAGTCTTGGGACAACTTTTGATGTGAAAGGTTATGCTCAAGAGGGTAAGGTTTGCCTGAGGAGACTTGTGTTGTGGGTTGGATAGGGACAGCTTGAGATGCTTGATGGCAATGGAAGTCTTTCAGGTATTGGGGAGCTTTCCTAATTCTGGTGGTTTTACGAACAGGAGTGTTATCTCCGGTTGGGAGTTGGATGTTTGTAGGAGGGTTACTAGGTTCCTGACTGTTACTTAATGATTCTTGATTATGGTCCAGTTGGTCATGGATGGGGGTTGAGTTAGGTTCTTCTTCATCATCGTTCCAATTGGTAATGATTGGCGGATCTTCATCAGGATCAGTGTTTGAATGCAAGTCCAAGTTATGAACAGGAGATAATTGTTGAGTGACAAAGGGATCGATGGTAGTCACTACAGGAGGTATAGTATTGGATTGGTCATTGGGAATAGGTCCGGCACAATTTCTTTTGTACGGGAACTTATTCTCATGAAAAATGACATCCCTTGAATAAAATGTGACATGACTGTGTAAATCAAGTAATTTGTATCCTTTGACTCCGAAATGATATCCCAAAAATAGAGAAGCTCTACTCTTAGGGTCAAATATCTTCCGCCCATGAGAAAATGTGGATGCAAAGCATAAACAACCAAATACCCGAAGGCTATCATAGTTGGGTTTGACTCCAAACAGAATTTCATATGGAGTTTTGTTTTCAAGTACTAGACTGAAAATTCTATTTATAATGTGGGCAGCAGTCAATATACAATCACTCCAGAATTTCAAAAGCAGTCCTGATTGAAATCTAATAGCTCTAACGACATTCAGTAAATGTTGGTGTTGGTGTTTGCGTTCAACAATACTGTTTTGCTGTGGTGTTTCCACATAACTATGTTGGTGGATAACACCTCTATTACTGTAAAAATCTCCCAGTTTGAATTCAATCCCATTATCACTGTGAATTACTTTGATTTTGACATTAAATTGTGCGACAACCAGATTATAAAAGGCTTCCAGGCACAATTTTGTATCCGATTTTTATTTCAGAAGGTAAATCCAGGTACTCCAGGAGAAATCATCAACAATAGTCAGGAAGTATTTACATCCGTTATAAGACTCCCCAGAACATGGTCCCTATAAGTCACAATGCACCACGTCGAATAAGGTGTGTGACTTATGGATGCTGGGAGAAAAATGAAGGCGACGCTACTTGGCCATGTGGCAAATAGAATAGAAATTATCATTAATAGGATGCACTGCTCCTTTTACAAGAGGATCATTTATTAATTTCATCCTAGAATACGAAATATGGCCTAAGCGAGAATGCCACAGATCAGAAGGCAATAAAGCAAAATTAACCGAGGGCTCCTTGTGGAATTTGGAGAGAAGGCTTTGTAAAGAGTTGGGATCAACTTCCGTATTCATCAGATAATATAAACCATTTTTCTCTTCACCCATCCCAATTGTTCTCCAGGAGGAAAGGTCCTGAATTAGGCAAAGGTTACCAAAGAAAAATAAACAATAACCAAGATCATTAGCAAATTGTTTCACAGATATCAAATTGAAGGTAAAAGAGGGAACACACAAAACATTTTCCAACATAATTTTGTCGGTCAATTTGACCGTCCCAGTGCATGAGACAGGGGCTTTGCTCCCATCAGGGAGTCTCATAGAACAGGAGACGAGGGTCTCCTTGGTAAGAAATAAAGATGGATCACATATCATGTGATCAGTGGCTCATGTGTCAAGAATCCAGGTGTTCCTTCTATCATAAAGAGAAGGGACAGAACAGAGATTATTACCAGCCATATTTGCAACCTTCGGTTGATCACCCGTGGGGTCAAAAGGTTGGGAATTTTTCTTGGCCGTCTGAGAAGGCATTGCTGACTCTTTTGGGTGAATCAGATTCATCAGTTGTTGGAACTGCAATCTCGTTAATTCAATTTTATCATTCTCATAAGTCTCTTGGTCAGAGACATTGTTGTGGCTCGATTTGTTGGTCAGGAGGGCAGTAGCTCCAGACTTACCATTCGGCCTACGACCGGGAGGGAAGCCATGGAGCTGATAGCATTTATCAATAACGTGGCCGGGTTTATTACAGTGAGCACATATGGAAATTTCAGTATTTCCAATCTTAAAACATGTTGCAAAGAATGCCCTGGAACACGACAATGAAAGCAAAAAGGACGGTCTTTTTTGATCATCTAATTATTTTTCACAGGATTATTAACAGACCGTTTCGTGAGCAAGGCAATAGTTTCTGAGGGATGAACAACAGACAACATTTGGTGTTGTCGTTCTTGCTGTTGGATTATCGAAAATACCTTGTTGACAAAGGGGAGAGGGTCCATCAACATAATCTGGTCTCTCACATTAGCATAAGAATCATTGAGACCCATTAGGAATTGCATGACGCAATCCCTTTGATATCGCTCAATGAGCACTTTAATATTACCACAGTTACAATCTGGGAGCGGATCGTAGATGAGAAGCTCGTCCCAGATTGTTTTCAATTTTCCATAATACAAACTTACCAATTCGTGCTCTTGTAAGAGACGCCAAAGACTTCTTCAGTTGAAAGATGCGTGGCCCGTTCTGTTGAGTGAAACGGTCACGCAGTTCTTTCCAGATCTCAGAAGCGTCATCAACAAATACGACGCTGGACTTAATGGAAGGATTAATGGAGTTCTAGATCCAAGAGACGACCATGTCGTTGCAGCGTCCTCAAGCTTCGAAAAGGGGATCGGTGAAATCGCTGGGTTTGGAAACAGTACCGTCAATGAAAGGGAGTTTGTTTTTGGCCCTCAACGCTTGATACATGGTGTGAGACCAGGTCGAATAGTTGTCGACGGTCAGCAGATCGGCGACTAAGACGATGGCTGGACTGTCGCTGGCTTCCAAACGGAACGGGTTGCATGGATCCGAAAGGTTTTGAAAACGTAGCGATTTTTGGGTAAGAACCGGATCTGGGTTGTCATTGCTGGATGCGTTGAGGCTAGATGCATTATCAGAGGCATTAGGGTTGGGATTGTGTGCCATGTCTCTGATACCATGTAAGGAGACAACGGTAAAGGAGGAAGACGAAGACAAAGGAGACAGACGACGAAGGCAGAAGGGCGAAGAGCACTCAAGTGCTTCGTTGGAAAAGAGAAAAATCTGACGCTCGCATTAATTGGCTGTACAGCCGTTTCGGGGTACAAACAAATAACGAGGACGGGTGTATTTATACACCAAGTATACAACGGTAAAAGAAACATGAACCAAAAATAAGAGAAACACTAGCCTAAAATACATCAAGAATAATATCACAAAATATAAAATACTGCCTAATAAAAAATCTACCTAAAAATACAATATTCACAATATATTTTCTAATAATATATTACATATTTCGCGATAAGATCAGATTGCTTGAATGGCATGCCTTCATGAATGGCTCTCTGATCATGCCCGATAGTACTTCTCCGCCTCGAAAATGCTTATCTTCGTGTCTTCTGCTCTGTGTTTTGTGGGTGCAATGGGATCCTTCGGTTGAAGATACGATGGAGGTGAGCCTGGAATTTTCTGGAACTTCCAGGAAAACCTTCCATTTTTTTGCTGCTGCTAGCTACAACCTGGAACTTCCTTGACACTGCTATAAGTATAGGTAGAGGGGAGCTTCTGCACACGCACGCACAAAGAAAAAAAAAAAAAATCAAGAAGCAACAAAAAAAATACAACGCATCTCTGCTATTAGTCACAGTGAAATTGGGAAAAACTGAAGCCACGGGGCTATGAGGACACTAGAATTTGATTTATTATGTGCTTTTGGACTCTAAAAGCACATGATAAAAGATGTTTGTCACGTACTTTGGCCGGGACTCTAAAAGCCATTAAGCCACAACCTATAAAACTTGTCCTGCAATATACAAAATCATTAATCAAATTAAAAGATGTTTACCACATAAAACATATCATACTTTAGCTGCACCAATCAAACTAAAGATAATATTCTGTCCAACCCCATGACCTCCTCGCCAGTCCTTTGATGGACTGTCTACCGTCTGACAGCGTAGCTAAAATACAAAAAATCACATGAAAGTGGCTAACTTGTGTATGAAAGAATTTTGTTTAATTCCCCAATTCTAAGAGACAATATGGATTTTGTCTCATGGAAGAAAGAAAAACCTGTGGTTCCTCCTGTTCTATGATCATATGCTACCAGATTTAAATCTGTTTGTGTAAATTTATATGGCTAATACGACCAAATTTTCGAAGAAAAAAGAAAGAAGCTCCTTTGCCTTTTTGATATCTGATTTCCTCTTTGTTCTTGTATCCAGAAAAACGAAGAAGGCAGTTGGCAGTAAGTAGACAGCATATCAGAAAAGAAGATTGAAACCTAGTTTCGGGATCAAAATCCAACAGATTTGGTAGCAACAAGGAAGTGAAAATGGACTCCTAACTACTTCTATTCTTGTGCCTAAAAACAACACCAACAGAAAATTTAACATACCCTCGCATAAAAATCTGGAAGGGAAAATGCATCAAAATCATTGTGCTGGAGATCATAGTACCATCCTCCCATGTATAAAGTCACCTGCAGTGTCATGAAGGCTAAACAAGTAAGTTGTTGGCTTATGCAATTGAACTGAGAAAAAAATATGAATGAAATTCCAACGTGTGGACTAAGTGAAAAACATGGTAATGGAAAGAGAGGGCATAAAGCCCATTATTGAACTCCTCCTCGATACGAATTATATGAATTATACATTCCTGAACCATATCCAAAAATACACAGACCAGAACCATAACCTGTACCAAATGAATAAGAACATTCCTTAAGAAATGATAACTTGAACAAAAATGAAGAAAATTTTAAGGTGCATCAGCAATAGGGTAAGATGCCTCAGCAAAAATGGCGCCACCAATCATCATATTTCCAAACCAGAGTGCATAAATGCTAGCTTTCAAGCACCTCAGCAACAGGGCCTACTTGTTTCTTTATTTACAGTCACTTTTACTTGTCATAGGATGCGAGAAGATAAGTATTATCATCAAAAATGCATTCATGACAGTTGTAAAGATCTGGTCAAGAAATTCATTTGATTTGAGTATAGATAATAATGTGTAATGAAACGTATGGATTTCTATTATTTGGGTAAAGTTCTCAAAACATATCGCAATATAATAATTCATGAAGTTACATTTGCTAAAAAGTATGAAAGTTGACTCTAACTATAAATTTTCCATAAAGCCAAACTTACGCAGTCCAAAATTGTCTGATCAATGGCATCGACCAACAACTCAAGCTTCCAAGATTCATCCATCCATAAGTCAGCATTCCTTTTGTTGGGTTTGGTCACTCTCTCGTGGGTACTCAACAAATGGAGATGTCATCGGAGATTGTACAGGGTTTGTGCGGAGTGCTAGAAATTGGCTGCAGTAGAAGAGCCGAGGACTTTGAGGAAATAAGGCCAGAGAACTTTATGTAGTAAAGGCCCGAGGACTTATGGAAGAATTCAGAAGTAAAATTCTGGTGTGGCCCATTTGCTAGAGAGAGAGCAAATTGGTCGGTTCGCAAAGGTTGACCGGCTGAAGGCAAGATGATCGGTCAACGAAGTTGACCGACTGAAGGCACGCAAAATTTGCTAGTTACGTGGGATTTACCGGTATGGATAAATTTACCGGTATAGACAAATTTACCGGTATGACTGAGATGACTGATATGGCCAAAATGGTCGGGTGGCCAAAATAGAAGGTTGGCAAAATGGTAGGTTGTGCCATTTTATCCGGAATGGCCATTTTGTCCGGTTTGGAGCAAAATGGCAAAAAGGGCCATTTTGCCCGGTTTGGTACATTTTGCTAGGATAGAGCATTTTGCCATGATGGTGTCAACAATACTGGAAGAGGACAGCCTGTCGGTTAACCGCTGGTCAATAGGAGGTTGACCGGCTAGGAGAAAAATTCGGTCAAAATGGGGTTGAATGGCTAAGTAGGAAGCTGACCTGGCAAAGCAGTTGACTTGGCAAAGCTTTTGCAGAACCGTAAAGCATGCGCCGAAAACTAACTTGCAGAGCACGCGTGCAAGCAGCATTGCATAGGTCTTCTGTAGGAAGTTTGGGAACTAGTCAAGACACAGAAGTGACAGGGACGGCATGACAGATCAAGATGGCCAGTTGGACAGATGGGATTTGGTGGAGCCAAGTTATTATAAATGTCACTAGGAGCTTCAGAAGGTGTGTGCTTGGCACCAAGGTGTGTGCCATGAGGCGCGAAAGTGTCAAAGGTGTGACACCCCGATAGTTCGACTCGGGTTATATAGTAATAGAATTAATATAGTAATAAATAATTTAAAATATTAATATTAATAAATATTATAAATAATAATGAGTATAAAATAATTAATAATAAATGATAGTAATAATAAATGGGAGTAAAATATATACTAATAAATATTAATAATAATTAAAAATAAATAATAATTATAATAAGTATTATAATATACTAATTATGAATATAATAATAACAAATAGAAAAAAATAATAATAGATATTAAATAATTAATAATAAATTATTATATAAATATATATACTAAAATATAATAATAATAATAATAATAATAATAATAATAATAATAATAATAATAATAATAATAATAATAATAATAATAATAATAATAATTAGGAAAACGAAGAACGAAGAAGAAGGAAAGGAAAGAGAGAAAAAGAGGAAAGAAAGAAAAGTGGAAGCAGGAGGAGAGGAGAGGAGAAAAAGGGGAAAACGGCGCACGCGAAGGTTGTGGCGAGGATAAAGGAAAGTAATCGATGCTCAACTGAAAAATCAGTGAGACTCTAGAATGCATTGACTCTTCATTATTTAAAGAGAGAGAGGTGAAGGAAGAGGGAAAAGAGAAAGGGAGCCGAAGCAGAGCCAAGCCGCTGCTGCCATTGTCAACCTTGCTGCCGTTGTTATTGTCGATTCTGGCTGCTGTCATCATGACTACTCAAGGCCGCCGCTGTAGTTGGTGCCGAAGCCAAAGACAAAGCCGCTAATAACCCTAGCCGAGTTTGCAATAATCAGGCAAGTGAATTCCTCTACTGTTATTTCTACTCAATTTGCAAGTGAATCCTTCCATTGTCGTTCTTCTCGAAATTTCAAGTGAAATCCTCATAATGTTCCCTTCATTACTCGGTAATTTCTTGGATTGTTGTGGTGCTCTGTTCTAGCCGAAAGAATCCGTGGATGAAGGAATTGTAAATTTGAGATTAAATTGTAGGTGTATTTGCTGTGTGTGGTTGTGTGAGTAGATGGTGATTCGATTGACCTGTGTGTGTGGGTGTATTGCTGTGTGTGGTTGTGTGAGTAGATGCTGATTCAATCGATCTGTGTGTGTGGGTATTCTGTGTGTGCTCTGTATGGGTGGATGTGTTGACAGTGAAGGTGGTTCTGTTGATGCTGTGGGCATGAGAGGGTGCTTTGCTGATGTGTGCGTGTTGTGTGTTTGGGTATGGAAAAGCAGTAGGTACTGCTGTCTGTGTGTGTTGTGTGTAGGTGTGCTGGCCTGGGCGTGCACGGCTAGAGTAGCCGTGTGTGTGTGTGTTTTGGGTGTGTGTAAGCATGTGGGTCTGGAGAAGCAAGTAGACTGCTGCGTGCCATGTGTGTGCGCGTTGGTGTGTGTGGTGTGGGCAGTAGGTGTAGATGGGTGTGTGAGTGTATATGTGTATATATATTTAAATGTTGTGTGTGTATATAAGTATATATATATATATATATATACATATTTATATCGGTTGGAATATGTGGGTGAGGATGTGTCTTGCCTATGTGTATATGTGCTAGTAGAATAGATGTAAATTATTATAAATGAATTGTATATGGAAGAATTCGATAACGTGACCATGAATGTTTAATTTTAGTAGATGGGTAGGTTGTTGATAATAATGATAATAAAATATTATGTTGAAATTGGTTAATTTATATGTTGGCCTTAATTTTAGACTTCGCACCGGAACGGAATGGAAGAATAGTTAAGTGGTTGAGTTAAGCATATAAATCATATCTCGGTCTATGTTCATTCTTTGTTCGTTCCGTGATGAGTTCCTTTGTGTTAGATTTGATGGAGTGAGTACGGTCGATGTCAGCAACAAATGACGTTCCTATCATTTATTTATCAAAAAAAAAAACGACGTTCCTATCATTGATATTGCAAAGCCTTCTTTGCGTCATATTTGATTATGTGAGTATTTGAATTGTTGGCTTCCTACGGCTAAGGTTGAGGAGAGTGTATGAAAATATTAAGGTATTTGGTCGAATGGGAGGTACGGTACTTTAATATGATCTACATTTATCCAATACTGATTTCCATATCAAGGTGATAATGAAGTATATTATTTATTGTGAATGGATTCTTATAGCCATGTGAACATCGTAGGAGATGATATCAGGGATATTATTTGGCGAGGGGTATCACGGATAGTATCGGCATACTACGAGTACAGCATCTAGGAGGACTGTAGGGGTAGTTGGATACCATGGATAACCTCGTTGCACTTACCCAACCGTTGGGGGCGTAAATTCTTGGCCTTTAGTTCACGGTGGCAGAATAAAGTCCAAAGATATTCTTATTATCTCATACAGTGGTGACCTCAATTTGAGTTGATAATCAAATTCTTGTTATCTCGTACAGTGAGTTGAGATAGATGCTTATAACCTAGTGGCCATCGTAGGAAATGATATCTGGGATATCGTTAGCGAGGGGTATCGAAGGTGGTATTAGCATGCTACGGGTACAGCCTTTGGGAAGATTGTAGGGGTAGTTGGATACCATGTATAACCTCGTTGCACTTACCCAGCCATTGGAGGCGTAAATATGCGGCCTTTTGGTTTACTATGGTAAAATAAGGTCCAAGGAGATTCATTGTGATATTTCTTCATTATTGATACCTCATGAGTTTGGATTAGGTTGAATTCACGAGTTGTATTCGGTAGAATTCATGTGTCGGATTTTGCGTTGTCCTGATTTAGTGGGAATCCAGGTTGTTATTGTTATTTGATATTCAGGCCGTTCACGCTAACATTCGGACCAGAGAATCCCTGCATATCTCTTGATGTCGAATTCTGGGGGATTTCCGCTAGTTTATTAGTACTCTTATTATCTTTGAGATGTGTGGGTCAAGTGTAACTTATTTTACTTAGAGTCGTATTTACGACGTATTGTAATTCTTCTCGAATATAGTACATGGTTAGATTTATGCTGAGATCTTGATAGTTTGATATCCGAGATTGTTATTACTATTAACGCTTTTGATTATTATCACTTGCTAGGTTTTGGCTTACTATTGTGTTTTCTTGGCTCCAGATTGAGCTGATTATATAGTGCAGATTGTGGGATTCTACTTTTGCTGCAAGACTTTTAGGTAAAGCGATTTGTGGAGGTTAGATATTATTTATCAGTGGGAAACAAACTAAATATGATATTGACAGAAATTGAGTAGTTTTTATTCGGGCTACGACTTGTGATTCTTAGCAGTTGTTATTTCGGGATGATTATATAATGTATTGATGAATTTGATAGTAGTTTAATTTAATTGTGTTATTATTATGGAATATTATGAATAATTTTAAGTTTTAACGTTTCCGCATGAGTGGTTCGAGCTATATTTGATATTTTGGGTTCGGGTCGTCACAAAAGGTGTGTGTTAAAATACCAAGGGGCGTTAAGCTAGTGAATGAGAAATAACTAGGGGCGCTATGCGCCAGGCTGCATGTGTGCGGGGTTGAAATGGAGGTTACCGTTTCACCACACTTGTAAAATGTCTGTAAGTGAAATGTACTATCGGTGAAAAGAATGAGGGAAGAAAAATAGAGAGTTAATATTGAATGAGAGTTTCTTTACTTATTCTGGAGAGATTTTTCTTATTGTCTTTCGTGTGTAGCGAATACTCTATCTCGGAGTTTTTATAACCACATTTTACATAGTGAAAGTTTTCGGAGTTTGTCCCGTGGTTTTTCTCCTTAGTTGAGAAGGGATTTCCACGTTAAAAATATTATGCATCTTTTATTCTTTGTGCCTACTAATTAATGGCTGACGATGACGAGGGGTTTGACTTTCCACCGCGTTGGATCTGGGTTGTGTGAATCCGGATTGTTCGAACCCCAATACCTTTTGCTAGTGAAAGGGAAGGCACTGCTTCCCCAGATCCACATCATGTGTATTGCATTGGGGCTCACGGTGTTGCCCCTGAAGTTCCAAGCCTCTCTTACTAACCTGATGACCGTAGTGTCAACTTCCAAATCCCAGATTCAGATCGATGTAAATTCACCAAACGGTACAGAGTCACGTTTTTCTGCCTTCTAGGTATGTTGAAAAGGCAGCAAATTCTAGAAAATATTGTAAGAAATATACAAATGGATGAGAAGATCACAACCAGATCTGGTTTCCTCTTGACACCTCCAATGCTTTCACAATAATCACAATCAGAAAGAATGCACGAGTCAATGAATTAATCCATTCTAAGCTCCAGCTCCATCAAGATCTGAAATTAAACAAGTATCAATTAATTCTTGCCCCAGGTAGTTTATCCTTTCTTCATTCGAAGCAAATCCAAAGGCACTTCATCATTTCCTTAGGTATTTGATTTTTGTACTTGATGAATCTAATGGCACAATAAAAATCAGTTTCTACAGCATATCAAGAGCAGTTATTTTGACAAACAAATTCAAATTACTTTCCAAACACACATCTATTGCAATGCTCCTGTTTATATATTTATTTCACTATAAGCATACATGCATCTTGAATTACACAAGTTATTGCATATAGAACAGAAATATAGTAATACTCACTTGATCAAGTAATTCTTGCCTCGGGCAAGCTACAGGGACCAACATATAGAGGCAACTGCTAATTATTAATCTAGGTTTGAGTATGCTGACTAGGCAACTGTGGACAAATTATTCATGTTTCGTTTGCATCCGCTGCTATTGCATTGGTTGATACAGATACAATTTCAATTGCAGAGTCATTATGCCACTTAAAACTCACAAAATCTCCATTTGGAATTGCATTATTCCTAAATCTGTTAGCCCCATATGCTTCCCTGACTTGCTTGATCCATGCTAGTCCGGAAGATAGCTCGAAGGACCAGCACCCTTGACTATAGGCCTGACAATTTTAATCTAACATATTATTATAGAGAGAACAGTGAAAGAATAATCTAGGACTTAAACTATATATGATACCAGTACTGAAACAAAAGGTGTAACTGCTCAATATGATATCAGTACTTCTGCAACCTCTTGATCTCCATCTAAAGCTTCTACTGTTCCATATATCTCATTTTGGGATACAATCATATGTTATTTATATAATATGATCAAGTAAATTAGAACTACTAATATAATACACACACACACATATATATAAGCAAGCTAGACATGATGCACGACAATACACCTGTAGCAATTGCATGTAAGTCGTTCTAGACATTTGATATTTATGATTTGATATCAAATAAGATGATTGATAGTGATGGTTTGATATTTATACAACCGGTTGATATTAGCTATCCGACAACAAATTATGAGCACCATTCGTTATCTAATAAAAAATAGAGTTAAATTATATAAATCTAATAAAGGTTGTTTGACTAGTTTTCTAATTGAAAATATACCAATTTGATCATTTTTCTTGTCTTTCTGTCTTTTTAAATAATTTTGGGTCATTTGGTCACTATCCATCAGTCACAATTTTTTATACCTTTTAAACTTCCACCGGCTAGTTATCATAGAATGCTCACATTAGTAGTCCTATTACCAACATTCAAAATTAAAATATTTTACACTATCTCATCCTTCTTGGTAACATTGTCCTCTTCTCTCGTCCCAAGATAATCTCCAACTAATAAATAGTTCCTTATAACTTTCGACATCATTCTTCTTAACTACGTCTGTAAGTCATCATCTAATATTATATAATCGGAACACAATATAAGCGTGTAAGATCTTACTTTTCTTATCCACCTATGGAGTATATACTTATCAAGTGTAGCAGTCATATCGTGAAAGATGAAAACCATAAAAATATGTGCACAAATTATTTCTTTAGTCTCTATCAGCTGACATTCACATTCAAGCACCTCAATCTCATACTCAAAAATAACTTTCACTACATACCTCAAATTAGCATGAGATGCAAGTACATATTCGGGGTCTTATCGTGATACAAGACATCAAGTTAATACTTTTACCATCTCATTTTGCATCATTTTGAAGATAGTTGGTGTATAAATCTTTACAAGCTGGATCATCAATGGAGAATTATTCATAATCAAATTTGACAATTTTTACGTTGACTCATAATCTACAAATAATTTTCTTTTACGCTTCTTCAGAACTCGTTCAAAATGATAAAAAAAATCTATGAAATTAATATTGTATTTTAAATATGTTTTCAAAATACTATTGAGATTTTTTGAAAATTGTATATTTCTAATACTCAGTAAAAAAATGTTCTCACGTAACAATATGCCTATTTATGATGTAACATATATATTTCATCTAACCACGTGTAGGCATCAGATTCTCTTGTATTGGACACCATGCTATCTCACATTTTTAAAATTGGACTCATCAATTATAGAAAACATGCAAGATTTAAATGTAGCCAATAAGTCCAAAAGGACAGTTAGATGCTTCATAACATTTTATAAAATATGTCAAGTACACAAGTCATAATAATTACTAATCATCACCAATTTAAGCGTTTTAGCCATAGCGGCATTTTGATCAATAAATATGGTAATGGGAGCCTTGCCACCTTGACATCATAGAAAAGTCTCAAATAATAATATAAATAAATCGACTGTCTCATCATACAATAAAATAGTACAAAACACCACCATCTGCCTTTGGTAGTTAAATCCAATAAATACACTAAGGGGCCCCAAACCGTTATTAGCCCCATAAGTGGTATCAAACATGACTATATCTCTAAAATATTAATAATCTGATATCATCTCCATATTAACTCAAAAGATATTAGTCACACAATCATTGGAATCTAGTTGTAACTTACAGAAAAATCTAAAATTTTACATTTTTTGTTTTTAAAATATGTCAAAATAGCCCTTGCCTTACCATATTACATAAGCTGTTGCCGTCTGACATGAAAGTATGACTTTTGATCTTCTGTTGTATAACCTACCGACTCCCTACCACCCGCCTCTATCACTATGAGTTCAAAGATCTCACTTGGCCTCAATCTAATATCATGAGCAATCTCAATAAGTTGGCCTTATGTAACTGATATTTTCTTTTGTGATCTTAAAAAATGTCTTATTTCAGGTGGTTCAAGTTCGTAATTGTATTCCAACACGAATACTTTAATAACAACTTTCATTATCTCTCTAACAAGCACAACTTCAAGTATGCCTCACATCCACATCTAATGATGACACTTCCCACCTTTCTAATTTATTTTTTCTATTTTTATTTATTCTCCTCTTACATTTTTTTTTCGCAAGTAAACATCATATAAATTTTAATATCATCAATTTTTGACTTTTTTATAAAATTTTTTCATACACTGAAACTCAATTTTTTTTAACATAGTTCTTTTAAAAACCATAGGCATTATCCATACTGTCAAACTTCATACAAACGAATGGTGTGTAATCACTCATGATTTATAATATTTTGTTTTGAATTATTTCATAACACCATATGCATTAATATAACAATATAATTTTAGAAAAAATATACAAAATCTCTTGAACATTGGGAATCTGATATTTCCTTTTCTAAGGTCTGAGAACAGCTTAGTCGAGAATGTAAGAGGGCCAGAGACAGATCAAAGCACGAAACAGTCATAACTTTGTACAAGCACATATGAGGCGTCTCATTCTGTGACACTGTCTCTCTCTCTCTCAAGCATGCAGATTAGAGTAGATTTCAGAAAAAATTATACAAAATCTCTGAAGCATAGAGAATTTGAGATTCCCTTTTCTAAAATCTAAGATCAGTTTAGCTGAGAATGCAAGAGAGCCAAAGACAGATTAGAGCACAAAATGGCCATAGCTTTGTACAAGTACATCGAGGCGTCTCATTCTCTAACGTTGTCTCTCTCTCTCTCTCTCAAGCATACAAACAAAAAAACTACATTGGCTGACGTAAGTGAGAGAATAAATTACAAAGTTTGAGCGCCGATCGACGGAGATTTGGAGCCCTATACCATTGGAGAACAGATCAAAATTGGCAATGAGAAGAGAGAACAGAGTGGAGAACAGATCAAAATCGAAAAACAGATCAAAAATGATGGGAAGAGAAAAAGGAGCTTCAAGAGAAACTGAAAAGTGGAGAGAAGATCTGCTGAAGGAAGCTTCAAAAGAAACTAGAGAGTGGAGAGGAGATCTATAGCAGGACGCTTCAAGAGAACAAAGATGATGCTTCGAGAGAAATTTGTCATCAGAGAAAATACGCAAAAAGAACATATCGAAACTGGCAAGGAGAGGAAGAGTGGAGAGGAGATCGTTAAAACTTCGAGTGAACAAATCAAAAATGGCACAGAAGAAAGTTTCGAGAAAACTGCAGTCCAGTAGAAGAAGAGGAGCTCGAGAAAATGGCTGCCAAATTTATTTTCTATGTTTAAATTTAGGGTTCCTTCGCCTCATCCACCAGTTGTTAGATTTGGAAACATAAACGGTTAAGATTTTATTAGACTGGATTTAATATCAGTCGTTCGATCTTAAATTAAATCGGACGGCTGATATTAAATCCAAGGTAATAAACGCACAGGCCGTTTATTGGATGGGGTTTGATGTTAAATCGAACAGTCCACATTGGACGCCCCTTGAACCCAGGTGTAAGGAATGTTGTTGTGAGTTACAAGGGCTGCAGCACCCAGTAAGGGGAGTTGCGGTGCCTATTATTTTTCTTTTTATTTGTTGAATTTCAATTGATCAGGTGAAAATTAATTTTAAAAATATTTAAAAAACATAAAAATTATATATATTTTTTAATTATTTTTTAATAATATACGTATTTAAATATTGTAATATGTTTTTAATAATTAATAAGTATATTTATATATTATATTATTTTAAAATATTAAATATTAATTATTAGATCAATGTATTGTTGTATGATGGTTAGTGACATATGATGAATAAAAAATAAAATTGGCCCATTTTCTTCATTTTTTTATGTGCAGTTATTTTAAATATATGCTTAACTCATCGTGATTCGATATTATCTATGACAATTTCTTTAGTATAATTACAATCTATACACACAAAAAAAGAAAAAGAAGATTCATCACGACATATATAAATTATACCAATAATTGTATTATATTAATTTTCCATACCTGCCAGCCCTTGGATTTGTTAAGTGATTTGCAATTAATGCATCTCTTCAGCGAGATATACTTAGTATATATTTATGTTATATACAGGATAAAAAAATTCAATAAATAAAATTTAAAGATTGAAAAACTACCTAAATGGTTCTGTTGCGTCCCAAATTCTCGGTTATCGTACGGATTAGGGAGCCTTCGAATTCCTTGGCACACGGCGGCGTCGATCGAAGGGTCCGGTCTCCGTCTCTATGAACCTGGACCTGCACAACACTAACAATGAACAAGAGGTCAGAGGTCCGGCAGCATTTCTCCCACCGATGCCACTCCGACGCTCAAGTCAGCAAATTCTCGCAATGAACGGAAATGGCGCACGCTAAAGGCGGTGCGCGGATGTATGCTGTGAAAGCGTGAGAGATACTCGTATTATGGTATGGAGAATGCGGTGAGCAGGTGGTGGAAGGCCTGGCTTCCTCGGTGCACCACAATGGGTGGCTGACTTTCCCGTAGTCTGAGTAGACATGGGGTGAATAATTGTGAGCTTATTCTTGCTGGTCGGAAGTGAGTTTTTCCTTAGTTCCAGTTCGTCACTTTCAAGTGAAGAAGGAGGAAGCTCAAAGCTGGTTGAGTTTGATTTAGGATCAGTATTCAGCCAGAAGAGGATGAAGAAGAGATCGAAGGAAAAGAAGATTCTTTACTCTGTGGGGCGCAAGGGCTCTTATAGGCCTCCCCCCGTTGGGCTCTTGGGCACCAAAATGCCCGTTGCTAGGGTTTCTGCGCCGCTGGTCACTGTTGTGGACCGCCGGTCATGTCGGTTGTCCCTTTGCCGTGGCTGGCACGCTTCTGGGCTTGGCCGGCCACCCCTGGTTTTCCCCTGGGCGGGGATTGGTTAGCTGCCTGCAGATGGCAGCGGGAGCCGTTGGCGCTGCTCCATCCCCCCCACTATTGGCTAGCCTTTCCGCCTTTTTTGCTTGTTTTTCGGCGACGCATTAAATGCGTTGTAGGGTTCCGTTGCCTTCTGCCAGCATGGGTTCGCGCCTTTTGACCATTGGGCTGGGTTGACTATCTTATGTGGGCTTTGGACCTTTCACGGGCCACGGAATCCTTCATGGGCTTGGCAATTCTTCATGGGCCAGGACATGGGACCCAACACTAGCGCCCCATGCCTGGGCCGGCTAGCGGTCGGGCCTGGCATGTCCCTTGGGCCCATTCCGCAATTTTCATGCCCTTCCTCGTGCTACGTTACCCTTCGTCGTTTTCTGAGTTCGCACTTCCCTAGGCGCCAGGGCAGGCTTTTCAGGCGCTGCCACGGCTTGTCATTTCACCGGGCGAGATTCGCGTGCCTTGGGTTGCATCTGACCAGCGGTCTCCCCTGTTCCACGAAAGATGCTCGCTGGATGCCGTGTCGAGTTGGGTAAGAGGATGGCCTGCACCTTGCCCATAAATAGGAGGGGCACTCAAGCAAGTGGAGTTCATCCCTGAGCAGCCAGCAGTGAGGCAATGAAAAGATTCTGGCTTTCCCCGCCCTTGGTGGGCGTCCGAGAAGGAGTTGGATGGATCAGCCGAATGCTTGAAGCTCTTGATGAAGATTGTTGTAACCCTCATCCTGCAATTTGCCTTCTTTGCTAACGAGAGTGGCTCGGCCATTCTGCTGTCGCCGCGTATCCTTCCGTGGTCGTGGCTCGCCCGAACGCAGGGTAGAGTCTTGGCAGCATCCCTGAGGGTATGTTCACCTGTCCGCAGATGCTGCCGCTCGTGATCTCCCTGTTAGTTGGGCTACAGCGCCAACCATGGAAGGATCTCGAGTTCAGTAGCCCTCCGTGGAAGCTGGGTTTCTCACCCTACTTTCTCGGAGTGCTTTCCTGGCCTTGGTGCTTCCCGCACCCTGGTGGATGGCGCTTTGGCGACTTCCACCAGGGGATGCTCTGCGCCTCCAGACCAGTCCGCTAGGCGAACCACCGACGGCTCCGGCCGTGGGGATCTCAGGTAGATCACGTTCACCAAGCTCATCTGGGACGTGGTACAGGAGCATACGGGGCTTCGCACCATTGTCTTCCTTCGTCTTTGTCGTAGCCTTATTGTTGCAATCTTTGTACTTTGTAAAAAAGATTTGATTAATAAAAGAAGTAGCTTCTTTCTGCCTTCATTTTCGTCTTGCTTGTGCGCACTCTTTTTCGTTGCCAGGCGTTTTGCCCTGGAGATTTGCGTGTAACTCTGTGGGAGCTCGAGGAGTCTCTGTCAGCGGTCGCGTCTCCTGGGGTGACCGGCGCATTTAATTCCTGCGCGGTCAGGAGACGTCGCATCGTGGAGCCTCGCCTTGGAAACACGCGAGGTTTTATGAGCCCTCCACGTGTAAAATCCTCATTGGCCACGCCTTAATGCTTCCTGTCTTTTGGAGTTACCGCCTTTTCAGGAGAAAACTCGCCTATTTAAACACGCTGTTTTCTCCTGGAACCTGGCACTCCTTTGCATTTGCACGTTTTATTGGCAGTTTGCTCTTCCTGTGCGTGTCTTCTTGCTGCGAAATCAATGGAAGATACCTCTAGCAACACGGAACGCTCTTCTGATGAGTCTGAGTTCGGCTCTCACACTCCCGTGACTTCAGGAGCTGGCACTTCAGGGGGGCTCGTTCTGAAGCCACGGTTGCTGGTCCCTCTCAGAGTCGAGGAGCGCCTCCGGGCTTTGAGAGGGTCCAGCCACGCCGGGGATGGCTGCGGGCTGAGGTGGAGTGGTTAAGGGCTCGTGTTGCACATTTGGAAAGTGCTTGGGCCAAGTCGGAGGCCAGGGCCACACGTCTGGTTGGTGCCAATGTGGGGGCACAGGCCCGCATATTGGCCCTCGAAGGAGAGGTCGAGCAACTCAAGCGGCAACACGAGGCTGATGTCGTTGGGCTGCGGGTGGAGGCCAGGATCGCTCGCCTCATTGGCGCCGATGTGGATGCGCAGGCCCGCGCATTGGCGCTTGAAGAAGAGACCGAGCGACTCAAGCGACAACACGAGGCCGAGGTCGCCAGGCTGCAGTCGGAGCTGAGAATGAGGCTTCGGCCAGAGGGAGTGAACCCTATCTTGGAGCAGACTTATTTTGACGCCGTTAGGCTTTGTCGAAGGCTGGCCTCACTGGAGGATCCAAGCTTCCGCGTGGATGCTCTAGATCCTCGCAACTCGCTCGCCAGAACTCTAGATCAGTTGGTGGACTACCACGTCCAAAGCTCTTCCACCGGCCATTGGGACCATTAGCTGATTGTTTCTTTTTGCTGTCGCACTTCTTCTTCTTGTAACCATTGTAACGGGTCCTGCTACTATAATGAAAGTCGTTATTTTGTCGCACCGTTTTATCTGCCGTATTTCCTGCTTCTTGATTGGTTTTTCGGTTTTGCGCTTCTGTGTGCCTCTTCAGGGGCTCTACTATCGGAGCCTCTATTTAATGCGGCGGCGCCAGCGTGGATCCTCGCCAAGGGGCTGAAGGGACGCGCCTGTCAGTCTGGCATTTGGCCATGATTACGGATGATTTCGGATCTTGCGATGCGTTGTGAAGCCAACACGTGTCCTGATCGCCTGTGGCGGTGCCGTTTTGGTTTCCCGCCTTCTGGCTTTCCATTGCCTATTTAAACCAATCGGGGTTCGCTTTCTTTCTTCTGCTGAAACTTTCCCTGCAACGTACTTGCGTCTTCTGAGAGAGAAATGGAAATAAAGAGAGAAAGCTCCTCTTCTTCCCGGCTCCCAGGAGCGCGTCATGGTGTTCACAACACTAAGTCCGTCTTGACTGCTGGAACCATTGCTTCTCTCATGGTCGACTATGGCCTTCCCAGCTATTAGCGTTAGTGTGCTCCTGACGCACTGGATAGAGCCAGCGCCCCCCCAGCGGGCTTCATTACGGTGTACGAGCACCATCTGAGGGGGGGCTTCGTTACCCGACGAACTGCACGCTGTATCGCTGGTGGACGTGCTGGGAGTCCTGATGGCAAGGCTGCATCCCAACGCCTTGCGCTATCTGGTGTCCTTATGTATTTTTTCCATCCTTCACGGCGGCTCTTTTGATGCCAAGGCAGCGAGATTAATCTTCCAGTTCACGGAGTTAGAGGATTGGGTGTCGATGTCCCCCAAGGCGGGGTTTCGCTTTCGCGGCACCAACCCTGACTCGGTGAAGGGCTGGAAGGAGCGCTTCTTCTTTTTACAGGAGCCCCCTGACTCTGAGCTCCCGAGGGTGTGGGGCCCAATTTCAGAGTATTTTTAGGAGAAGCCAACTGCTGAGGACGCCACACAGTTAGCGAAGCTGATATCTGCTATCAAGTCTGAAGAGGCGAAGTTCTCGATTCAGGGTTACTTCCTTACCTCAATCACGTTCGAGGCCTACAAATGGGGACCTCGTTCGGGACGGGCGATCGCTGGACCGGGCAAGGGAGATCCTGGAGATACAGCCGCTCCTCCACCGTCCGAGGGGATCGAGGAGGAAAGTTGCTCATTGCTGGAGTCGTCGACAGACGACGATGAGGACGAGGCTGCCCTTAAGAGGCTAAGGGAAGCCGAGGGGACATCTACGAGGAGGTCCAGGAGACGGATCGTCGGCTCTTCTGTTATGGGGGAAGTCCGGCTTCGAAGAGGCCTTCGAGCGCGGGTTGCCACGGGGAAACCGCCGAACCGTCGTCGACTTCAGTCGCGGGACTAGCCGCTCGCGAAGTCTACGAGGTGGAGTCTCTACCCACTGGGAATCCACCCGCTCGCTCTGCTGCAGAGGCGACGGACGATGTCGTCATTCTTGAGGGCCCAGAGGGGCCATTTGCGGCTGCGCCTGAGCTGGTACCGGAGGCTAGGGGGCCTGTGGAGTCGTCAGTGATCTTCGTGGAGCCCCTTTCAAAATACAGGCTCCCCGAAGGCTTGGCCACGTCTACGGAGCACGGTGCCATGCTCGCTGCTGATTGGTTCAGGCCGACGAAGGGGAAGCCCGGACGTCGTCGTGGCAGGAGCTGCCGAGCGTTCCTACGGCATCCAACCTTCGTGTCAGCCCTCCTCCAGCAGGCGAAGGAGCGGAACCTCAAGGAGAGGCTCTTTCAGGTGACCTTGCGCGTTCTCCCAGTGCTACTCCTGCTCAGGTACGGTTGTTTTTATCTGGCCTTCCTTTACCGTTACATGCTTTGGAAGTGTTTTTGATGTTGCTCCTTACGCAGGCTTCGAGTGTGGTCGACCCTTTTGATGTGTTGTCCGCCCTCCTTCACGGGGACTTGCAGCAGGCCCATCTTAATAGAAGGGCCCCATTCGCATCTCTCAAAGAGGAGAACGGGCGCCTGCAGCAGAGAGTGGCGCAGCTGGAAGCCATAGTCATCACCTTGGAGGATCACATTACTCGGCTAATTAGAGACATGGTTGGCCGGTTCTCTCCGCCGGAAGCACGGCTGGCGTTGGAGACTCGGTATTGGGACGGTATCCGCCTGTGCCGCAGGATCGCCTCCATGGTGGCTCCCCACATTCCTGGGGGAGTTTTTCATTTGGGGAACGCCGGGATACAGGAGGCATCCCGCCTGAGGGATTTTCATGAGGCTGGTCCGTCTAGTTTGCCCAATTAGTCTCCGCTTGTGTTGGTCGTTAGACCATCTTTTGCTTTTGTACCATATTTGTTCTTCATATTCGAATGAAAAGCGTCTTTTTCTTCTTCGTATTTGTGCTTTTTCCATCTTGGGATGTTGCTTGCTATCTCCGTTTGTTGTAGTCTGTTGGATCATTTCTCATGCTTGAACGTTAGGCTCTTTGAAGCCACTGTTGCTAAGGCCCTATCCAGGCGCCTTCTTGCGTGGTGCTTGTCCTTCGTAAGAGGATGTCATCACAGCTCACACGTTTGGTGGGCTCGATCCGGTGAAGTGGATGTCGTCGCCAAGCCCCTGGAGTCACAACGAGGGTCAGCGCAGCTATCAGGCCACGGTGACCAGACTTCTGGGTCTAAGACTCGGTCGCGTATGATTGTGGGAGGTGTGTCGCCCCTGCTCAAGGCATTATAGTCACCAAGTTGAGGTCCTAGCCCATGACCATTGTAGACTGAGGGTGCTCTCTTCTGTTCGAAAAGGTCGCCGCACGCCTGCGATTCTTGCCCCTAAGGTTTTGTCAGCCGTAGATTGGGGACTTGGGAAGCCCCCAGGCCTGATGCTTTGACCGCCTGGGTCGTCGGCGCGAAGCCTGTTGGATGGACCGCCTGGGTCCTCTAGATGGGATTTCTTAGCCTGCGGCTGGATGCCTCTGGGCTGTGGGGACGGAGTCCTGGGACGGTTGACTTCGGACCGTCTGGCACTGGGCCAAGGACTGGTTTTACGGACGGACGCTCGTCCTCTCGACTTAGGGGCAGTCTAGGTCGTATATTGAAGGATGCAATGTATGTCATCAACTCACACAAATGAATATGCAGAATGATAGAAAGAGTGATTATGCTAATCAAAAGATAAAGCTCATGTCCAAGCATTCATCATGATGCATGCGCATGCGACTTACCTGAGTCGATGTGGCATCACTGATAGTACTTCCTTAAGTTGGCGGCGTTCCAGGTCCGCAGGACCAGTTTGCCATTCTGGGCGCGTAGCTTGTGCACTCCGTTCTGGAGGATTGCGGAGACGAGGAATGGCCCCTCCCACCCAGGGGAGAGTTTGTTCCTGTTTGCGGTCTTTCCCGCCGCCTCTACGCTCCAAAGGACCAGATCTCTAACTTTCAGTGGGCGCGCCTTTACCCGTTTGTTGTAGTACCGTACGAATCGCTGCTGATAGGCCACGGTTTGAAGTCGCGCGGCGTCTCGAACTTCCGAGAGCAGGTCCAGACTTTCCCGGAGCCTTTGTTCGTTGGCAGCTGGGTCGAAGCATTCGACCCGCAAGCTTGGCATTCCCACCTCTACGGGCACCACAGCCTCAACCCCAAAGCAAAGGTTGAAAGGTGTCTCCCTTGTCGGCTCTCACGCAGTCGTTCGATACGACCATAGCACGGACGGTAGCTCCTTAGTCCAGGAGCCCCCTGCGTCTTCCAACCTGGTTTTCAATCCGTGCAGCAGTGTGCGGTTGGTGACTTCGACCTGTCCGTTTGCCTGAGGGTGTGCCACGGACGTATATATCAGCTTGATGCGAAGGTCGCGGCAGTACTTCGTAAAGCGCTTGCCGGTGAATTGGGTCCCATTATCGGTCACTACGACCTCAGGGATCCCAAAGTGGCAAACGATACCTTGACGGAGGAATTCCGTCGCATTCTGCTCTGTGATCTTGGCGAGAGGGACGGCTTCCACCCACTTGGTAAAGTAGTCGATGCCGACAATCAAGAATTTTCTTTGTCCGGCAGCCAGAGGTAGGGGCCCAAGTATGTCGAGCCCCCATTATGCGAACGGCCAAGGGGATTGGAGATAGTGCAGCTCCATATGCGGCTGGTGCGTCATATTGCCATGGACCTGGCAACTTTCACATTTCCGAACGAATTCCATAGCGTCTCGCTTCATGGTGGGCCAGTAGAACCCTTGCCGCATGACATTGAACGCTAAGTTTTTTCCGCCGATGTGAGAGCCGCATAGTCCCAGGTGCACTTCTGCCAGCGCGTAATCGGCTTCCTCTGGCGTGAAGCACTTCAGGAGGGGAGTGGAGTATCCTCGCCTATATAGCCTCTCATTCAGGACCGTGTGCCAGCCTGCCGTCTTCTTGATTCGGTTGGCTTCGTTGATGTCTTCTGTAGGGTCCCTCGATTCTGGCGAACCTCACGTACGGTGTCATCCAACTTGTCTCCCTGTGTCGACCCGCAAAGACTTCTTTGTCTCGCCGATGCCTTTGGCGCGTCGAGACTTCCCAGGCTCTCTCGTATCTTTCCTCCATGGTCCTGGCGGCCGCGTCCCGAGCTAGTCGGTTAGATCGCTCATTGTCCGACCTCGGGATATGTTCGATCTCAAACCGACCGAATTTAGGGATCTGGGCCTTCACTCTCGCCAAGTACCTCACGAGCTGTGGGTTCGAGGGGTCGAAGTTCCCCTTCACCTGATTGACCACGAGTTCGTAGTCACTGCGCACGATCAATGACCGCACGGAACACTCCTTCGCCAGTCGTAGGCCCACGAGGAGGGCCTCATATTCCGCCTTGTTGTTCATGGTCGGGAAGGCCAGCGTGACGGAGTACGCAATCTCCATGCCGTCGGGCGTCCTTAGCACAACACCAGCTCTGCTGCCTGCCTGGGTAGATGATCCGTCTACGTTCAGGGTCCAGGCAGGAGGGTTGCCATCTACCATACTTCCTTGGTTGCCGTCGTCTTCCTTCGCAGGCGTCGCTGCTTCGACGATAAAATCTACCAAAGCTTGTCCTTTTACGGCTGGTCGGGGCCGGAACTCCAGGTCTAATTCTCCTAGCTCGACAGCCCACTTAACCAGCCGGCCGGACGTCTCCAGCTTTTACAAGATCGCCTTCAGCGGCTAGTCTGTTAGTATAACGATCCGATGCGACTGGAAATAGGGCCGCAGCTTCCGCGCCACATAGACAAGCGCGAGCGCCATCTATTCAGCGTGCGGATAACGGGCCTCCAAGTCAGTCAGCACCCGGATCACGTAGTACACTGGTTGTTGTCTGCCCTCGTGCTCCGCGACTAACATCGAGCTGAGGGTTGCTGCCGATGTGGCCAAGTAGAGGTAGAGATCTTCCCCCTCGCGTGGCGAGCTTAAGAGCGGTGCACTGGAGAGGTAAGTCTTCAGTTCCCTGAAGGCTTCGTCACATTCTTCACTCCACTTGAACCCCTGCGATTTGGTGCCCCTTAGCGCCTTGAAGAAGGGCAAGTATTTTTCTGCTGACTTGGCGAGGAATCGAGAGAGGGCTGCTATTCGCCCGGTCAGCTTCTGTACCTCTTTTATCGTCCGCGGAGGGTTCAGGTCGAGGATGGCATTGATCTTCTCTGGGTTGGCTTCTATGCCGCGTTGGGACACTATGAAGCCTAGAAACTTTCCTGAGGCCACTCCGAACGCACACTTGGCGGGATTGAGCTACATCCCATGCCGTCGGAGAACCTGAAAGGTCTCATCTAGGTCATTGACGTGGCTGCTCGCGACTCTGCTTTTCACAAGCATGTCGTCTACGTACACCTCCACGTTCCGTCCAATCTGAGCTTCGAACATCTTGTTCACAAGGCGCTGGTAGGTCGCGCCATCATTCTTGAGACCAAAGGGCATCATTTTGTAGCAATACGTCCCCTGCTCCGTCATGAATGAGGTGTGCTCCTCATCCTTCGGGTCCATCCGGATCTGGTTGTACCCAGAGTATGCGTCCATGAAGCTCAGGAGCTCGTGCCCGGACGTGGAGTCCATGAGATGGTCGATCCTGGGAAGCGGGAAGCTATCTTTGGGGCAGGCCTTGTTCACGTCCGTGAAGTCGACGCACATCCGCCACTTACCGCTGCTCTTTTTTACCAGCACAACGTTGGACAGCCACTCCGGGTACTGGGCTTCTCTGATGAATCCGGCGTCCAAGAGCCTCCTCACTTCTTCCCTGATGGCGACCAGCTTCTCGACGGAGTGGTTCCTCCACTTCTGCCGAACGGGCTGTCGGCTCGAGCCAAGGCCCAGCTTGTGGACTATGACCTCGGCCGGTATCCCGGGCATGTTAGCGGGAACCCACGCGAACACGTCGGAGTTAGCCCTAAGGAAGGTAATCAATCTGTCACGCTCCGCAGGTTGGAGAGATCTCCCCACGCTGATGCACCGTTCCGACTCGGAGGGGTTCAGTTGGATCACCTCAGTTTCTTCTCCAGATTGGGCCTGTTGCAGTGAGGTCTCGTCGTGGAGATCAAGGTCTTCGTCTGGGTAACATGGTGCCACGGGGTTGATCTGGGACAGGTAGCACGTCCGTCCCATTTCTTGGTCTCCGAGGACTTCTCCCACGCCCCAGGGGGTGGGAAATTTCACCTTCAGGTGTGGGATGGACGTCACAGCTTCGAAGGCGGTTAGGAAAGGTCTGCCCAATATAGCATTGTAGACGGATGGAAGGTCAACGATGAGGAACACCAGCTCTCGCGTTACAGTACGCGGGTGGGTTCCCATAGTGACTTCCAACCGTACTATCCCTTGAACAGGGACTGGCTCGTTGTCCAAGCCATACAAGGGTCCTCTTGCAGCTTTCATCTGACTTCGTTTTAGTCCAAGTTTAAGGAAGGTAGTGAGATACAGCAAATTTTGAAAATTTCCATTATCAATGAAGACCCGTTTCAATTGGTAGTCATCCCCACCAGCTGAAACGAGGGTCGATACAACAACGGGGTCGGTATGGGGAGAGGTTAAATGAGTCATGTCGTCGCTGCTAAAGCTAATGACATCATTCCTATCCCCTATCCTCGCTCACTTGTTGCTAGAAGTCGGCTCCGGCTGCCACGCCTGGCGTCCGCGGCGGCCGTGGAGGAGAGCATATTGACCACGTCGCGGCCATGCGGGCTCTCGGAGGTTCACTCGCTTCACCGTCGGAGGTCGCTGGTTCCTGCCCTGAGCTCTTCACGAACCACTTCAGGTGTCCGCGCCGGATCAGATCTTTGATTTCCTGTTGCAGGGTCCAGCAGTTCTCGGTTGAGTGTCCCAGGCAGCGGTGGTACTGACAATACTTCGTCTGGTCGTTGCCGCTGGGACCCTTGGGCATCTTTGGCCACTTGAAGAACTTTTCATCCTGGATTTGCATCAGAATGTTCGCACGGCTGTCGTTCAGAAGGGTCAGGGAGGCTCTGCTGTACTCTTTTCTGGGCCCCGGCGGGGGCCGCTGCTGCTTTCAATCCTCCGGGAAGCGCTAGCCTTCGTTGTCCCTCTTTCTTCTGCCAGATGCTCTGGGGGCTTCCGGGGGTCGATCCACTCGCTCGGGGCGCTTCCCCTCGTTAGCCTCTTCGGCCGTGATGTACGGCCGGGCGATGGTCTCAGCCTCATGGAAGGTTTGAGGGCGCTGGTGCGACAGGTGCTTGAAGAAGTCCCCGCCGCCAGGGTGGCGGAGAGATGAGGGATCCGCCGCGCCTCGGTGATGAAACGGTCCAGGAACCGCTTCAGACTTTCATCTGACCTTTGGCGGAGGAGGACCAGGTGCCATGGTTGCCTCTCCTCCCTTCGGTTGGAGGCGAACTGGCTCAAAAAGCTGTCCGCAAGCTTGTCGAACAACCGTATGGAGTTTGGGGGGAGGCCATGGAACCAGAGCAACTCGTCCCCCCTAAGGGTGATGTGAAAGCACTGGCACATCAAGGCCTCGCTTGCCCCTTGTAGAGATAAGTGAGTGCGAAAGTAGTTGAGGTGGTCCATCGGGTCTTTGCTTCTGTCGTATCCCTCCAGGACCGGCATCTTAAACTTGCTTGGCAACGGTTGCGTCCGCAAATCCATGGCAAAGGGCGATCTACGGAGATCGGCAGAGGAGGGCGTGGGTTTCTCCTTATGCAGGGTGTCCCACAACACTTTGACTTTCTCCTCCATCGACGGATCCGTAGAGCCTCTCCGCTCATTAATGACGTTGCGGAGCTCCGTGTTGCCCTGGAGGTTCGTTTGAGCTCGTCGGGGATGGCGACTCTCTGCCTGAGTGGCTCGTTCGCCGTTGGAGCACGTAGCGGTTGGCCTCCCATTGCCACGCGAGTTTCGGGGGTTGCGCCCTTCAGGGCTATCCTCCCAGTCATCGTCGGCGGGATGGCTCTCCGCTTTGTTCTGGTCGCTTCCACTTGGGGCCGCCGGGGCTGCGGCGCGGTTGGGCCGGTTGGTTCACCTCCTGCGAGCGGCCTCTCGACGCTTCTCTCTCCTGGAGGTGGAGGCTTGGGATGCTAGAGGGGCAGTCCCTGGCCAGGCAGTCCCTGTGTTCTCGCACAGGGCTCGGAGAACTAGCTTCATATCACCCACGTCTGCGGCCAGGCGGTGGACATCGGGCTCTGGTCGATCGTTCGCTTGGTTCCCAGCAGGGGGAGCTTCACTTTGGGCGACGACCTCCATCGCTGGAGCACTAGCTTGTGCTCGAGTATTTACCATCTTCTAAGGTTCAAGAATAAGGTGGGAAAGAGACACTTGACTTTTCATCAGTTTTCCACAGACTGCGCCAATGTTGCGTCCCGGGTCCTCGGTTATCTTACGGATTAGGGAGCCTTCCTTGGCACGCGGCGGCGTCTATCGAAGGGTCCAGTCTCCGTCTCTATGAACCTGGACCTGCACAACACAAATAACGAACAAGAGGTCAGGGATCCGGCATGATTTCTCCCACCGAGGCCACTCCGACGCTCAAGTCAGCAAATTCCCGCAATAAACGGAAATGGCGAACGCTAAGGGCGGTGCGCGGATGTATGCTGTGAAAGCGTAAGAGATGCTCGTGTTATGGTATGGAGAATGTGGTGAGCAGGTGGTGGAAGGCCTGGCTTCCTTGGTGCACCACAATGGGTGGCTGACTTTCCCGTAGTCTGAGTAGACGTGGGGTGAATAATCGTGAGCTTGTTCTTGTTGGGCGGAAGTGAGTTTTTTCTCAGTTCCAGTTCGTCACTTTCAAGTGAAGAAGGAGGAAGCTCAGAGCTGGTTGAGTTTGATTTAGGATCAGTATTCAGCCAGAAGAGGATGAAGAAGAGATCAAAGGAAAAGAAGATCCCTTTCTCTGTGGGGCGCGTGGGCGCTTATAGACCTCTCCCTGTTGGGCTCTTGGGCGCCAAAACGCCCGTTGCTAGGGTTTCTGCGCCACTGGTCACTATTGTGAACCACCGGTCATGTCGGTTGTCCCTTTGCCGTGGCTGGCACGCTTCTGGGCGTGACCGGCCACGCCTGGTTTCCCCCTGAGCGGGGATTGGTTGGCTGCCTGCAGATGGCAGCGGGAGCCGTTGGCGCTGCTCTAGCCACCCCTCTATTGGCTAGCCTTTCCGCCTTTTTCGCATGTTTTTCGGCGACGCATTAAATGCGTTGCAGGGTTCTGTTGCCTTCTGCCGGCATGGGTTCGCGCCTTTCGACCATTGGGCTGGGCTGACTGTCTCATATGGACTTTGGACCTTTCGCAGGCCACGGAATCCTTCATGGGCTTGGCAATTCTTCATGAGTCAGGACATGGGACCCAACAGGTTCATTTTTCTTTTTTTATTTTTATCACTAAGCTAAATATTCAATAAATATATTATAAAAATAAATTTATAAAAAATAATATATATAAATTCTTTATATCATTTAATCTCTACTAATAATTTTTTTAAATAGTAAAAAGTGAAAACATATTAAATATATCTTCTTTAAAAGGGGATGAGGAAGCCTCCAATGCAGCGCAATGGAGGGGATTTTTCTTCTATTATGGGCCCCAGGATCCAAAAACTTATATATTTTAAGAAATAAAAAAAGTATATATAAATGGTCATATTTTTGTATTATTTTTTATAATGTAAGTATTTTAATATTTAAATATTATATAAAAAATTATTAAAAATAACTATTAATATATTTTTAAAAAAAATTAAATATAAAATATGAATCATTAAACCATAATAATAGTCATCGCATATCGATGGGTGATAGTTGGGGGGCACAATGGAGCACCCCTTGATAAGAGATGTACATACCCATGCAAATATACAATATGATAGGACGTGTGATAGTTAGGAAGGCGCGATAAAGCACACCATGATAAGAATGTTGGGAATCACTTCCGTGTGGAAGTCCTTGTGACCAGGAGACTTGGATAGAGTATGAGTGTGCTACTTTAAGTAGAAAAAATTCCGGTCAACTATCAAGAGCACGAGTGTGCTACTTTAAGTATAAGGAATTCCGATCAACATAGTTGACCGGAATCTTCCGAGCAGTCAACTTTTATCGGTCAATATATTGACCTATAAAAATTGTGAGACAACTTACTCTGCTGAAAAATCGGGACGGACTACTTCGACCGATCAACGGTGTGATTGACTGGCCAAAATAAGATGATGGTCAACAAAGTTGACCGACTGAATTTGGAAGATCTGAATGACTGTCATATCCCAAAAGGTGTACAGTTGATCTACCCGATTGGATAGTTGGTAGACATCATTATTGGAACTCCAAACGTTGATCGGTTTACAGGAGCAGGCATGCGCCGCTTGTTATAGGATAGAGCATGCGTATACACACATGCAGACCTTGAAAGTTGAGCATCAACCACCAATTGGGCTATAGTGGGAGACCTATATATATATGTGTGCGTATATGCACACTAAAGGTGAGAGGTAGCAGTGAGAAAATAGAAAAGTGAAAGTAAAAGGAAAGAGAGTGGTGGGTGAAAATAAAAGTGTTGAAATTTTTTATTTTCTTTTGCTCTATTCTTATTTTCGCCTCCTGTAAGTTGTGTAACAAATTCTCGTACCTAGTGATTTTTATGAACTTGGTGTCCCATGGTTTTTTCCTCACTTTAGAAGGGCTTTTCACGTAAAACTCTTGCTGTTTATTTCTCTCTCTTACCTCTACTACACAGTGCTTGTGTGCTTTTATCAGTTGGTCGTCCATTCCGGCCAACAGCGATTGTTCCTGCATTCTTGACAATAGGCCACCCATTGACGCCAACAAATGGTATTAGAGAGAGGTTGAGAACTCCGTCTAAATGGCGTTGTCATCTTCAAATGACTTGCCGTTCAGCGTAGAATAGTTTAACGGGTAGAGTGATTTCATTCTTTGGCAAGAGGAGGTGAAGGACATTTTGACCAGAGAAGGAACAATAAAAGCGTCGAAGAAGAAGGAAGAGAAGTCGAAAAGCTTGTCCGAGAAGGAGTGGCAAGATAAGATAGATCTTGCCAATTGTACTATTAAATTATGCTTGGCGGACAACACGCTCTAGGAGGTCCTTGGCCTGATTAATCCAATGGAGGTTTGGAAGAAGTTGGAGAGCCGATATAAGTCCAAGTCCCTGACAACCAGGCTGCATATGGAAAAGCAGTTTTATGGCCTGCGGTTGTTGGAAGGAGAGCGTTTTGAAAAGCACTCGGATGAGTTTAACCGGATTGTGACACAGATGGCAGCCCTTGACGAGAAGATTCAGGAGGAGGACAAGGCGTTGGTTTTGCTGGCGTCTCTGCCGGCTTCTTATGACCATATTGTCACTACGCTGTTGTTTGAAAAAGACACTCTCAAATTGGACGAGGTCATTGCTTTCTTACTCATGAATGAGTCGAGGCGGTCACAAGGGGTCTCAACGTCTTCTCATAGTGAAGTACTTGTGACCGAATCTAGGGGAAGGAGTAGAGGATGCAGCCAGAAGTCTGAAAAGAAAAGACGTAGCAAATCTCGATTAAGGTATCAAAACATTGAATACCATCATTGTGGCAAAAAGGGCCACATTAAGAAGTAATGCTTCAAGTAGAAGCGTGAGAATGTGAAAAAAGAGAAAGGAGAGGGACGAGGTGAGACAAGTCTTCCGTATCAGTGGTCACAAGAAGCGATCTCCTGTTGACATGTGAAGATAACGTGGCAAACCTAATGGATGAGGAGTTCGACTGGGTAATTAATTCTGGTGCCACCTTACATACCATGTCTAAAAGAAAATTGTTCATATCTTACACTCAAGGAGACTTCGGAGTGATAAAGATCGGCAATGAAGGAACATCGCGAATTATTAGTAAAGGTGATGTTGTACTGGTTACCAATAATGGGACGAAACTGTTGTTAAATGATGTTTGACATGTTCCTAATATCAGACTCAATATCATCTCAGCTGGTCGGTTGGATGATAAAGGTTACTATAACACCTTTTGCGAAACTGAGTGGAAATTAACCAGATGACCTTTGTAGTGGCAAGAGAAAAAAAGTACTTTGGCCTGTACATTATGAAGGTGTCCGCAATGGCCGGAGAAGTAAACGTTGCAATTAGCAAAGAGGCCGAGGATTTATGGCACAGGAGGTTGGACCACATGAGCAAACGTGGACTGCATTATTTGGCCAGGAAAGGCCTTATCGTCGGAGTAAAGGAGGACGAACTAAGGACGTGTCCTCAGTGCCTGGCCGGCAAATAAAGAAGAGTCTCATTTCATGGAGACTTGTCCACTCCAAAAGCAGAACTACTTGATCTCGTTCACATAGATGTGTGTGGACCATTCAAACAGAAGTCGTTTGGTGGAGCCCAATATTTCATTTCTTTCATTGACGATTGTTCCAGAAAACTGTGGGTCTACCCATTAAAAATCAAGGATCAGGTCCTCGATATATTTGAACAATTTCATGCTCTTGTTGAGCGACAGACAAGGAAGAAAATGAAAGCCATCCAAAACAATAATGGCGGTAAATACATAGGGTCTTTTGATATCTATTGTAGGTCACATGGTATTAGGTATCAGAAAATACCTTCAAAGACATCATAGTTGAATGAAGTGATTGAGCAGATGAACCGCACACTTCTAGAAAGAGTACGGTATATGCTTTCTGAAGCTAAGTTTCCTGGACACTTCTGGGCCGAAGCATTGAAGATGGCGGCTTACATTATAAATAGGTCGCCCTGTAAACCATCAAAGGATAAATTGTCGGAGAAGATATCGTCAAACAAAGAGCCATCTTATGATCATCTACAGATGTTTGGATGCAAAGCCTTTGTTCACATCATAAGAGATAAAAGGACAAAATTAGAGTCAAAGACGATATAGTGCGTCTTTCTGGACTACGAGAAAGATGACCTGGGTTACATATTTTATAATCCAGTTGGAAAAAGACTTGTCCAATCAAGAGACATAACATTTGTTGAAGATAAAACAATTAAGGATATCGATAGGAAGGGCAAATGTGATGTTGAGCAGACGGACAAAGTAAGTATCGAAATTTTTTATCCGGTGTCCCTGAAAGACGAGGACAATGATTCTGAGGTCCCTGAGGATAATGGAAGGGTGATCATGTCACCTGATGAAGATTAGGACAAAATTATCCCTCAACCGGTCGAGAATGTACCTGTCAGACGATCTTCACGAAACAGACAGCCGTCCGTTCGTCTGTTACCCAGTGAATATGTTATGCTCACTGATGTTGGAGAGCCTTAGACTTATGAAGAGGTTATAGATGACGAGAGTAAGGAAAAATGAATGGAAGCCATGAATGATAAAATGAGTTTTATTCATGAGAATCATACATTTGATCTAGTCAAACTTTCTAAGGGGAAGAAGACCCTAAAGAATAAATGGGTCTTCCAGTTAAAAGCGGATGAAAATACCATGAAACCAAAGTATAAGGCACGGTTAGTGGTGAAAGGCTTTAGCCAACAAAAGGGAGTTAATTTTGATAAGATTTTTACTCCAGTGGTGAAGTTGTCTTCCATAATGGTTGTGCTAGGATTGGCAGCCACCCAAAATCTAGAAGTAGAGCAGATAGACGTCCGGAGAGCCTTCCTCCATAGTAAATTGGAGGAAGAAATCTATATGGAACAGTCAGAGTGGTTCAAAGTTAAAGGAAAGGAGTAACTAATCTGTCGTCTAAGGAAGAGTCTGTATGGATTGAAATAGGCTCCAAGACAATGGTATAAGAAGTTCGAATCAATCATGACTAGTCAAGGATATCGACAAACTGCTTGTAATCACTATGTTTTCACACAGAGGTTTTCAGAAGACGATTTTGTTATCCTTCTCATTTACATAGACGACATGCTAATTATTAGACAAAACAATACTCGAATAAAGAAGTTAAAGGAGCAACTTAGGCAATCTTTTGACATGAAAGACTCAGACAAGCAAACCAGATTCTTGGTCTTAGAATCATTCGTGCTCGGAAGGTAGGAAGATTATGGTTGTCTCAAGAAAACTATTTTGAAAGGATGCTCCAACGATTCAATATGGATAAGTTTAAGCCTGTCAGCGCTCCACTTGCAAATCATCACAAGTTGAGTATTCGCCAGTGTCCACCTTTGGGCAAAGAGAAAGCGTAAATGAGAGGCGTTCCTTACACTTCAGCCGTAGGAAGCCTTATGTGTGCCCTGGTATGCACCAGGCCGGATATAGTACATACTGTTGGCATAGTCAGCCGGTTTCTATCCAATCCAGGGAAGGAGTATTGGTCCGCGGTAAAGTAGATCATGAGATACATCCGAGGAACTTCCAAGAGGTGCTTGTACCTTGGAAGTAACAAACCTCAGTTGGTGGGCTACTCGGATACTGATATGGTCGGAGACATTGACAGTCGCAAGTCCACTTCATGATACTTAGTGAAATTTACAGGAGGAGCAGTTTTCTGACAGTCCAAGTTATAAAAGTGTGTCGCTCTTTGTACTATAGAGGTCGAGTATATTGCCGTAACCGAAGCTTGTAAGAGATGTTGTGGATGAAGAAATTCATTTAAGAATTGGGCCTTAGACAAGAAAAGTATGCAATACTTTGTGATAGTCAGAGTGTCATTCATCTCTGCAAAAACTCCTCACTCTATTTCAGATCAAAGTATATTGATGTGCGATATCATTGGATAAGAAATGTATTAGAAGTCGGTCTATTATCACTAGAAAAGATTGACATTGAAAAAAACAGGGCAGATATGATGACCAAGATTTTACTGAAAAGGAAGAATGAAACATGCTGCAGGCTGGCCGGGATGATGGACTTAACTTCCTCACGGTTGTAAGTGAAAGTTTGTTGGGAAGCACTTCCATGTGGAAGTCTTTGTGGCCAGGAGACTTAGACGAAGCTTGAGTGTACTACTTTAAGTAGAAGGAATTCCGGTTAACTATGTTGACCGGAACCTTCCGGACAGTCAACCTCTATCGGTCAATATGTTGACCGGTAAAAGTTGTGAGACAACTTACTCTGCTGAAGAATCGGCACGAACTATTTTGACCGGTCAACGGTGTGATTGACTAGCCAAAATAAGATGATGGTCAACAAAGTTGATCGACTGAATTTGAAAGGTCTGAATGATTGTCATATCTCAAAAAGTGTACAGTTGACCTACCCGATTTGGTAGTTGGTAAACATCATTCTTGGGACTCCAAACGCTGATCAGTTTGCAGGAGCGGCATACGTCACCTGCTGCAGGACAGGGCGTGCGTATGCACACATGCAAACCTTGAAAATTCAGCACTAACCACCAGCTGGGTTATGGTGAGAAACGTATGTATATATGTGTGTGTATATGCACACTAAATGTGAGAGGTAGCAGTGGAAAAATAGAGAAGTGAAAGTAAAAGGAAAGAGAGCGATGGGTGAAAACAAACGTGTTGAAGTTTTTTATTTTCTTTTGCTCTATTTTTGTTTTCGTCCCCTGCAATTTGTATAACAAATTCTCATATCTAGTGATTTTTGTGGACTTAGTGTCTCGTGATTTTTTCGTTACTTCAGAGGGGTTTTTCACGTAAAACTCTTGTTGTTCATTTCTCTTCTCTTACCTCTACTTCACAGTGCTTGTGTGCTTTTATCAGTTAGCCGTTCATTTTGATCAACAGCGATTGTTCCTGCATTCTTTATAGTAGGCCGCCCATTGGCACCAACAAAGAAATGTATGAACCCATGCAAAGGACCCTAGCCCTAGTCCGTGAGAGTTAGAAAAAGTGGATCCCGCAACAATAAATCCCGAGAAAATGGTGTCAAGGTCGAAGCTGACAAAATTGGTGAAGCTTGGCCTGTATTCATGCATGCAAAGCTTGCAGTGGGATGCATTATAAGCTTTTTGTTGCTTTCTGCGCATCCTCATTTCTTTAGCGTCCATGTAAAAATTCAGAGATAAATATACGTTTATGTCTCTCTCTCTCTCTCTCTCTCTCTCTCTCATCTGTGGTGCTCTATGATAGCTGCTGCCCCACCCTCACCTCATCATTTTACTTTTGATAAAAGAAATTCATCAGCAAAGCTCCACACGCAACACAATACAACACAACACAACGAAATACTGATGAACTTAAGGATTGAGAGTAAAGCCCAGCAAAGAAAAAAGGCAAAGCTGATTGAAAAGCTCTCGAAAGCTATTTTCAAAAGGTCAGAGGCAGACCGAAAAGGCTGAGAACCGAAAGGTGGTGCTTTTTTTCCTGCTTCATGTTCCTCCACCCTCCACAGTTTCCATTCCTCTCTCTCCCCTCCATCTCCATCTGCCCCAACCCAACTCCAATTATAATTACGTTTCAGAGAGCTAGCTAGATTAGCCTGCTTAATCTGTTGCTTTTATTGGCTATGTGCGGCTTCCACGAAAGTAGATCAATCATCCCTAATCCAATGTCAACCCACAACATCAGCAACGCCAACAACTCTTCTTCCTCACCAGTTGCTTCATTTTCCGAGCCCTTGACGTCTAAGAGGAAGAGAAGACCAGCTGGGACACCAGGTGCATATTTATATGTATATATATGTTTCTAATTTTTTTTTATATGTTCTGATCTTTCCAGGTTTAAGGTGAGAATAATTGTTTTGATTTCTTATCTTGAATGCTCAACGTTTGATTTTTTTTTTTTTTTTTTGGTTTTTCTTTTTGGGTGGGCGGCGGGTGTTTCTGGGTCAAGATCCGGATGCGGAGGTGGTGTCCCTGTCGCCGAGGGCGCTGCTGGAATCGGATAGGTATGTGTGCGAGATCTGCAATCAAGGGTTCCAAAGAGACCAGAACCTTCAGATGCACAGGAGGCGGCACAAGGTGCCGTGGAAGCTGCTGAAGAGAGAGAATCCTGCGGCAAGGAAGAGGGTCTTTGTTTGCCCAGAACCAACATGCTTGCACCACGATCCCTGTCACGCCCTCGGCGATCTCGTCGGAATCAAGAAGCATTTCCGACGGAAACACAGCAATCACAGGCAGTGGGTCTGCGACAGATGCACCAAAGCTTACGCCGTTCAATCCGATTACAAGGCCCATCTCAAAACCTGCGGCACCCGCGGCCATTCTTGCGATTGCGGACGCGTCTTCTCCAGGCATACAATTAAATCATCGGCTAATATAACTAAGAATCAACTGCACCGTATACATAAATATATATATCTTTGATTTCAGTATGATATTTTTCTATTAGACACTAGTTTGTAAGTCCGTGATTCCCTTTGCCCTCGATTCATTTATGCTTTTATTCTTCTGCAAAATTTTCATTTATTTCACCGGTTTTGACTCGAGAAAGAATGTCTAAGGAATACTTCACTATCAAAAAAAAAAAAAAAAAACTTCATCTACTTGCAAAAGAAACTATTCAGACAAAAAAAATAAAAAAATAAAAAACATATCATATGTTTTTGGTTTTGTGAAAAATTCATTTGTGACAATTTCTCTACTTGTCCAAGAAAGAATATCATATCATTTGTCATTTTGCATCTCACTTGAATGGACGATATATGACCATATTGTCAAACATGTCACAATATTTGAGGGTGAGTTCTGTTGTAACAACATGATTATTTTATGACAATTAGGGTCATTAAAATAATCTCATTATATTATACAAATAATGCCGCGTGGAACTAAAAAAGTATAACACAAGAAGCCCAGTAAATGTAATATCCTTTTTAAACATGGTATTATTTAGGGAATGAGAATCCTGCTTTGTGTGTGGATAAAATAGGTCTTAGTTTTTGCTGTTTGGGGTGTCAAATTTTATTTTATTTTTTATAATATGAATAAATTCGGACGGTAGAATTCAGCCAAGAAAAAAATCCAACCGCCTGAATGTGCGGAGCAGGGTCTGCTTCGCCCATACAACCCAGATCATGAGCTGTCTTTCAGCCTACCTAATATTTTGTTTCGCCTCTCAACCACAGCAAATTAAGGCTGCAAATCCAAAAGAGGAGGGGACATTTATATACATATAGTCAAGTTAAGTTATTACTTCTTCTCTAAATTCGAAGGTGATTATTCTGGCTGGCTTTGTCGATACATGATTTCAAAGTTTATCAATCACTTCATCTCGATGTCACTAATACGCATCCTCATCCATGCAGACAAATGAACGCTATAATTTGCTCACTAATCTTTTGGTCCGACTCAATTGTTCGGCGTAGGGCGGAGAGTTTCATTGAACACCAAGATTCTTGCCATATGGGGCGGCTCCCTACTGAACAGTTCCCTGCATTACAGCCAGCGTTATGCTTGTCGACTATGGCGTCAAGCTCCAGCCCCTCTAGCGACTCAAACTTCAACCCACATCCCTTAAATACCACTACTACTGCTGGCCGAGTCATCACGAAGACAAAAGACGTCACACACAGCTACAACCTCGAGCTTCAGCTCTCGATAGGGTCACTTGCTCTGAGCGACAAGAACGAGTCGAGAGTCAATAAGGCCAAGGGGGGCAGGCCTGGGGCTGAAGAGGAAGGGCGAGAGCAGCTGCTTGGGCTGGCGATGGCAGAAAAGGCGTACGCAGAGGCGGCGAGGAGGGAGGCCAAAGTGCAGATCGAGCTGGCGGAGAGAGAGTTTGCGAGCGCAAACAAGATCAGGCGACAGGCGCAGGCGGAGCTGGACAAAGTTCACGCACTGAAAGACCAGGCAATTAAGAAGATCAGCTCTACTCTCCTTCAAATTACGTGCCATGCTTGCAAGCAACATTGCCAAGCTAGAAGAGCATCTGCTGATCATGATGACCGAGATGACTGAAGCACAATGTTTGCTGAAGCAGGCAGTTTCTCTGTGGGTTTCCTCCCAATAATTGAAAAAAAAAAAAAAACAAAGAAGTATCCGCAATGCATACTAGCCGGCACAATATCGTGGTTGACATATGCAATGTGGCTGAATCTAAGGTAATAATGTTAATCTTACTGGTACATATTTTGCTTCAGTCAATCTATGGTCTTTACAACTTGGGTCATTGCCCTCTAATTTGTTTCAAGTCTGATGGGACAATACAAGGTTGGGAAATAGATTTTCACCAAAAACTGCATGTAGATGCAGTGATAAGCATCCTACTTGGCATAGCAGAATCATTTGCAACATTTTTTTCTTTTCTTTTTCTGATCAATTTTTTTATAAAAGAAAAAAATTCACAAAATTACAGTATTTCGTAAAGTAGGATCCCTCAGCTATAATAATGCACACGTTTTTCATTTTCTTTTTATTTATTAACAGATTCAGTATGGTTCTATCTCTCCTGAAAATGGTGAGACTCATCTTATACTTTAAATTAAATCAATATAGTTTAATTAACTTTTAAAAACAAAAAATTAATAATTTTAAAAATAATTCGATTATAATTATTTATTTAAAAATAAATAATTAAATTAAAAAGATCGAACCCTTATCTATTATCAATAGAGGTATAAACTTTTTAATATATTTTATTTTATTTTTTGGGAAATGACACATGCCAAAATTACCCTCCCCCAAAAAAAAAAAAAAAAAAAAGGAAAGACCACGACAAAAATATAAGATTAAATTGCTAATTTAACTTTAAAATATGACCAAATTTGATAAAGGTGGAAGACAAAAAGGAACATAGATATATGTGGTTGTGCGAAAGATACAAAAATACATGGTTAAGTAAAAACATATATAAATATACAGGTGATTATGTTTGATGTCCAGAAGTAATCAAATGTAAATTAAGTACTCGTCGCTTTTAGAGAAGTGCTTAAAAATGAAAATAATATTGAAAATCCTGCTAACCGATATATTTTTTAAATTTTCTCTCATATCTTATTTCCATTTTTTATTTTATAATAAATTTAATAACTTAAAATAAAATTTTATGTCAAAATGATCATATTTTCATTTTAATGATATATATATATATATATATATATATATGTAATGCAGAAAAACAAATTATCTTTTTCTTAATCCCAATTATGATACCCATTTTCTCCCATTTTGCATCTCAGAATGCATCGTTCTTATGAAGAGAAAAGATATTTTCATATTTTCATCACAGATAGTGAAAGTGGAGTGGGGGCTATAATTCATGGAAGCAGAGCAAAATTTTTAAATAATACATTTATCTTTATGCCTTCTGATTACTTGAAAAGAAAAGTATAAAATAGGAGAAAATCACCGTTTATTCAATACATACCTCTAGGAGTTTAATAGAATAGTAAAATAGGGAGTATCATTCTCTAATGTAAGTAAAAGTTTTGTTAAATTTTAAGTTTTTATTTTATTTTTTTGTTAAATAAGCATTTCTTTTATTATAATTCTTATTTTTATAATAAATAAATTTTAAAAAAAATTAAAATTGTGAGTTATTGCACAACACTTTGTGTTACAATGACTTCAGCAGTTGTTAATAATGCTCATGCAGTACCATGAGATATCATGTGTGGAGGCCAATAATAAAATGGATAGATTTGGGCTAAAATATTAAAATGTAAACTCTTAAAATGATTTGTATCATTAAAAGATTATTTTATCAGAATATATGAATTATAATAAAATGGACATCATAAGGCCATCCTATTAAAATAAATTAATTGTAAAATATCAAGACTTAAAAGAACTGTCATTTAAAAGAGGCAAGTTATCATATATCGGCTTGCTCATGGGGCCGTTTGCTTGAAATAGATAGGTCGTCAAAGAGTTTAATTATTAGTGCAATTAATCAAGCCAATTTAGCCCTAGACGTTGACAAAGTCAACAAGACATGGCAAATAAAATATATTATTTAAAGAATCATACAAACAATATTCTATATAAAACGAATTCATTATATTCATAAATTATTATTATTATACATTAAATAAGATAATGAATCAATCTAAATAATTAAAAATACAGTTACTCAACAACTACATTAAACCAATTAAATAGGAGAAAGAAAATGACCAGTGTCACAGTAAATTTAAGCCCTCTTACCATAAATTTAAACCAATTCAGTGTCAAATTTCCCCATCTCTTTTTAGACTCTATACTTCTATTTCTTTGACATTTTCTCAGCTTTTCTATTTACTTTTACTTTTCGAAGTGTTTTCTTTTTTCCTTTCTAAGTTTCTTTTTCTTCTTCTTCTTAGATTCTATGCCTCTAATTTAGTTTGAGTTAACGTTCAAACCTCCATGCACATATTCTTGTTTGGATTACTCCCTCGTGGTATTTTTTGTCCGCGAACTCAAAGAAGAAAAATAGACGCGGACTTTTTTGAGTGGTCTGAGAAGCCTGTCATGACAGACAATGGCTCATTAGAGGCGTCATGTTCGAAAAGTAGCTGAGAACATAGACGAGGACGCTGGAAGCCTAGGTGTTGACTCTCTCTCTCTGTAGGCCTACTGTAGCCATGTTTTGTAGGTAGGCAGTTAACCCACTCTAATTGGAGGTTGAGACGGCTATAACTTCCAAGGGTGTTAGCACTGCACGCCTGGCGTGCGCCTACCACAGCAGGCTTAGGTAGCGTGGTCCTGCCACCCTATTGTTAAAGTGGCTGGCCGACCACTAGGCCCAATGTGTATATATATAGGTTTATGCCCTTACTTGTTGTGTGTGTCTTGGAGTGCCGTGAAGTGTGTGAGGCAATCATTTGGAGCACGCTTTGAGAGAGCTATGGGCAAACCTTATTGTAAAGATAGAGAGAGATATACTTTCTAGAAAGAGATTGAGTGATATACACTTGTGATTATTTTCTTTTGTTTGGACTTTGTGTAGCTAACATTTTTATGAACAATCAATTATTTATAGTGTATTCTTTAGTGGTTTTTTCTTAGTTGAAGAAGGGTTTTTCCACATTAAAAATCTCGTGCGTATTTTTCTATCTCTACTTTTGGTCTGTCCGTCCGAGAGCTCTGCTATGTTTCTGTCCAAGTGATCCGTCCATCCGGCCACCGTGTCTTCAATTTTGTGCCAACAAGTGGTATCAAATAGTTGGTTCTTTGAATGGTGACCTTGTTGCTGGCTGCTATGGAGGTGGGAAGCAAAATGACTTACTTGAACGGAACCAACTTTGACACTTGGTAGAGCAAGATGTCAGACTTGCTATTTGTAAAGTCCATACACAATTCGATTTTTGCCATACAAAACCCGGTGGTAAAAATAGAAGAGGAGTGGGTGTTGGAGCACAAGCAAGTGTGTGGTTACATCCGACAATTCGTGGACGACAACGTGTACAACCACGTTCGAGGAGAAACGAATACCAAGGAGCTTTGGGAGAAATTGTAAAAGCTCTACGCCTCCAAGACCGGCAATAACAAAATCTATCACTTGATAAGGCTAATGCAGATACGGTACAAGGACGGCTCATCTGTCGCCGACCACCTAACGAGTTTTAGGGTTGTGGGGACCGATTAAATGGCAGGGCGATCAAGTTTGAGGATGAGGTGCTCGGACTCTGGCTCCTAGCAACCCTCCCGAACTCATGGGAGGTCATGAGGATCACCATTGCCAATACAGCTCCTAACGGCATGGTGACTTTGGAGATGGCCAAAGGAGTTGTGCTGAACAAGGAAGTGAGATGGCGTTCTCAGGGTACGTCCACCTCTCAGTACTCCGAGGTCCTTGTCACCAAATATATGGGAAGGAGTCGAGGACGTGGCCCAAAGTTTGAAGATAAAGGGTAGAGTAAGTCACGTTCTCGGTAACAGAACATGGAGTGCCATTATTGTGGCAAGAAGGGTCACATCAATAGGTTTTGTCACAAGTGGAAGCATGAAAATGTTGGAAAGGAGAGGGGCGAAAAGAGATGTGGCGAGGAAGAGTCCTCGGTCTGTGTTGTCGCAGGAGGTGCCTCCTTTTGGCCTGCGAGTCTAAGGACTCTATGAGTGAGGCCAAGCAGGCCTCTGACTGGGGGATGGATTCTGGCGCATCCATACATGTCACCTCCAGGAGAGAGCTGTTCTCCACTTACACTCAGAGTGCCCTAGGAGTGTTGAAGATGGGCAACATGGAGATGTCCGAGATCATTGGACGTGACGACGTATCCTTGCTGACAAACAATGGAGCCCAATTGATTTTGAGGGACGTCCGACATGTCCCCGATATTCATATAAATATCATTTCAGTAGGACGGTTTGATGATGAAGGCTACTGTAGCGTCTTTTGCGACGGCAGTTTCAAGCTCACAAAGGATTCCATGGTGGTTGCCCGTGGAGTGAAGGCCTCAGGCCTTTACGCGCTGAAAGCCACGGCCAAGGTGGCAGACGTGAATGCCACAAGATGTATGGAGTCCTCGGGCTTTTGGCATAAAAGGTTCGGACACATGAGTGAGAGGGGCATGAGTCATCTGGCCAAAAAGAGTCTCATCCTAGAGATGGATGGAGAAAGGCCGAGAACTTGCCCTCACTGCATGGCAGGGAAGCAACGGAGAGTCTCTTTTCACGGAGATGTATCTTCTAGAAGGTCCGAGGTCCTTGAGCTCGTCCACACACCACACGGATGTGTGTGGTCCCCTCCCGAAAAGGTCTTTTGGAGGAGAACAATACTTTGTCTCCTTCATTGATGATTGCTCGAGAAAACTATAGGTATTCCCGCTAAAACCAAGGATCCAGGTTGTGGAAATCTTTGAGCAGTTTCATATCCTCATTGAGTGTGAGACCAGGAGGAGGTTGAAGGTCATCCGTAGCGACAATGGTGGAGAGTACATTGGGACGTTTGATGCCTATTGCAGAGCTCACAGCATCAAACATCAAAGGACTCCACCGAAGATGCCATAGTTAAATGGCGTGGTCGAGAGGATGAATCACACTCTGATAGAAAGGGACAGTGCATGTTATCTGAGGCTAGGCTTCTGGGATCTTTTTGGGCCGAGGCCTTGAAGGTGGTGGCCCACGCGATCAACCGGTCGCCCAGTAAGCCTCTGGACGGGGAAGTTCCAGAGAAGATTTAGTCCAGGAAGGAACCAACTTACAACCATCTTCAAACATTTGGCTGCAAGGCCTTTGTTGATGTTCCGAGAGATGAGAGGAGCAAGCAAGAGTCAAAGACAAAGCAATGCGTCTTTCTGGGCAATGACGAGGACGAACTTGAGTACAAATTCTATGACCAAAAAGAAAGGAAGTTATCCGGTCTCGAGACGTGGTGTTCGTTGGGAAAGAGACCATCGAGGACATTGGGAAGGAGAAGAAGTCTCAACCCAATACTTCCAGGACGGACAGAGTTGATATTGATGCTATCCGTCCAATGCCTCTTGAGTTCGATGTCGGTGGATCAAGGGTGGCTGGCAACCATGATGAGGCGGTTTCAGCGCCTCAGGATGATCAGGTTGAAGATCTGGCCCCTCAATAGGCCGAGGTGGCCCCTGTGAGACGGTTGTCCCGGGAGAGATGTCCGTCCATCCGCCTTCCAGCAAGTGAGTACATTCTCCTCACTGATACTGGAGAACCTGAAGATTTTGGCGAGGCCATGTGTAGCACTCAAAGGATAAATGGTTTGAGACCACGAAGGAAGAAATGACCTCTCTTCATGAAAACTATACCTTTGAGCTGGCTAAGCTGTCCAAGGGGAAGAAGTCCCTGAAAAACAAGTAGGTCTTCCGGCTGAAGACGACTGAGGACGCGAGCAAGCCAAGACACAAGGCACGGCTTGTGGTGAAGGGTTTTGGTCAACGCAAGGGTGTTGACTTTGATGAAATTTTTACACCTGTTGTGCTCGGACTTTGATGAAGTGCTTGGACTGGCAGCGGCATTGGATCTGGAGATTAAGCAACTGGACATCTGGGCAGCTTTTCTCCTTGGAGATCTTGAGGAAGAGATTTACATAGAGCAACCAAATGGTTTTAAAGTCAAGGGGAAAGAAGGACTAGTCTATCGTTTGAAGAAAAGCTTGTACGAGTTGAAGCAAGTTCCGAGACAATGGTACCGGAAGTTTGAATCTGTTATGATCGGATGACGATACCATAAGACTACTTCCGACCACTGTGTCTTTGTCCAAAAATTTTCAAAAAATGACTTCGTCATCCTCTTCCTTTATGTGGACGACATGCTGGTTGTCGGACAGAATAGTGCTCGGATCAAGGAGCTAAAAGAGCAACTGGGGCAGTCTTTCGCCATGAAAGACCTCGGACCGGCGAAGCAGATTCTGGGGATCAGAATATTTTACGACCGAGGGGACAGGAAGCTCTAACTGTCCCAGGAAGGCTATGTTGAAAAGATGTTTCAGCGATTCAACATGAAAAGTTTCAAGCCTGTCAGTATTTCTCTGGCCAACCATTTTAGGCTGAGAAATCAGTAGTGTCCGTCCTCAAATACTGAGAAGGCGCGCATAAGTAAGATACCTTACTCCTCGGCCGTAGGCAGTCTGATGTACGTAGCCGGACATTGCTCATGCGGTTGGCCTTGTGAGTCGATTTCTCTCAAACTTAGGGATGGAGCATTGGTCCGCGGTAAAGTAGATTTTCAGATATCTTCGTGGGACCTCAAAGACGGATTTGCAGTTTGGAGGAGAGAAGCCTCAACCAATTGGGTACGCGGACGCAGACACGGCTGGGGACGTTGATTATAGGAAATCAATTTACGAGAGGAGTGGTCTCCTGGCAGTCCAAGTTGCAGAAGTGCGTCGCTCTCTCAACTACGGAAGCAGAGTTCATTACCGTGACCGAGGCCTGTAAGGAAATGCTATGGATGAAAAGGTTCGTTCAAGAGTTGAGTCTAAGGCAAGAAACGACGAGGGTCCTCTATGATAGCCAAAGTGCCATTCACTTGTGTAAAAACTCCGCATTCCATTCCAGGTCAAAGCACATTGACGTGCGATATCATTGGGTGAGAGACGTTTTTTATGATGGGCAGCTATCAATTGGAAAAGTCCAAACGGATGACAATGGCTCGGACATGTTGACTAAAGTTTTGTCAAAGGTAAAGCTAGAAGCTTGTTGTGACATTACCGGTCTAACTAACTTCACTCCCACTCGGTCGTGAGGGAAAGTTTGTTGGGGTCACTCCCTCGTGGTATTTTTTATCCGCGGACTCAAAGGAGGAAAATGGACGAGGACTTTTTTGAGTGGTCCGAGAAGCCTGTCATGATGGACGAGGACTCATTAGAGGCGTCATGTCCGAGAAGTAGCTGAGGACATGGACGAGGACGCTGGAAGCCTAGGCGTTGACTCTCTCTCTCCATAGGCCTACTATAGCCACGTTTTACAGGTGGGTAGTTGACCCACTCTGATTCGAGATTGAGGCGGCTACAATTTTCAAGGGTGTCAGGCCTGCTACTCTGGAACGTCGGGTGTGCGATTGCCACAGCAGACCTAGGTGGCATGGTCCTGCCACCCTACTGTTAGGGTGGCTGGCCGAGCACTAGGCCCCATGTGTATATATATAGGCTTATGCTCTTACTTGTTGTGTGTGTCTTGGAGTGCCGTGAAGTGTGAGAGGCAATCACTTGGAGTATATTTTGAAAGAGCTGTGGGCAAGCATTATTGTAAAGATAGAGAGATATACTTTCTAGAGAGAGATTGGGTGATATACAATTGTGATTATTTTCTTTTGTTTAGGTTTTGTGTAGCTAGCATTCTTGTAAACAATCAATTATTTATAGTGTATTCTTTGGTGATTTTTTTCTTAGTTAAAAAAGGGTCTTTCTATGTTAAAAATCTCGTATGTGTTTTTCTATCTCTACTTTTGGCCATCCGTCTCGAGAGCTCTGCTCTATTGCTATCTGAGTGATCTGTCCGCCCGGTCACCGTGTCTTCCGTTTTGCGCCAACAATTCTTTCCTACAAGCCTCTAAAAAATATTATTGAAAATACTTCAGTGAAAATACCATATTTATTTTAGCAATATCATGGATAGTTAAGTTCTATTATAGTTATAAATTCTCAAGATGGTGAAACAATGTCAAAAAAAATTCAAAAGGTATCTAAATTTATTATTTAGAATAAATCTTAAAACCTTTTCAGATTAATTATATTTTAGAAGTAAATCGATCTTGAGTTAGTATATTTGTGCTATTTGAATTGTAAGGTCATTTTTGCCAATGGAATTACATTATTGGCCTGAGAAATTTAAATAAATCAGAAAATATCTCTTAATAATCAGCTAATTATTTTTATCATTATCATTATTAATATCTATATGATTTTATTTTATGCATTATCTCTATTATTATTGATGATGATTAATGAGACTCATTAGTTGATACATCTAAAACTATTTATTTCTTATAATATATTGGATATTAGGATAATAACTCCTTCACTTTGCCTTGCAAATAATTCCTAGCGCTTGGAGCCTTGCCTCCTCACTCTCTGTCGTTCTCTTCTCTTTCTCTCTCGAAACCGATCTAGATTTGCGAGCCTCCTTCCAACTACAATCGAAATCGATATCTTCTTGGAGGAATAGATTGATTTCAAGCTTTGGACAACTCAAGAACTTGCGGTATTCAATCTTCTCAATTAAAAGTGTCCAAACGCTCGATTCTCATTTCTCATCCAAATAGGTTCGTCTCATTTCTCATTCCCCTGGTTCCAATTGTTTCAAAAATTCCTTGAGTTTAAGTTTATGTGGAATTAAGGATTTCGATACAGAAGTCATGGAGCAAGAGATGCAAAGGGAGAGAGCAGTGTGCGAAGCAATTATAGAGCGTGAAGCACATAGTATTCAATTGGAATTACATGATGAGTTGTTTCCTTTTTTATCTTTAAAAGAATTATCTTTCATAAACTTTTGGGAGAATTATCATTCGTAGACATAGGCACAGGCACATCAGTTTATCTTTGAAAGAATCACCTTTGAAATACTTTAGCAGTAGGCAGTGGATTATACGGTACATTGTAGTGGTAGGTTTGAAAGAAGCCAGTTGCCTTTAAATCCCATGATCAATTACTACAACAATATTAATCTTTAATAATAAAATAATTTATCACTAAAGATTATAAATTTGTCACTAAAATTTTTAGTGACAAAATATTAATTTATCACTAAATTGTCACTAAACATTTGTCACAAAACTTTTAGTGATAAATTTTTATTTTGTCACTAAAGAAATTTTTTAGTGACAAAATAATTTTATCACTAAATAATATTTGTTAGTGACAAAATAATTTTATCACTGAAATAAATTTCAAATTTGTCATTAAATATTATATTTAATAACAAATAATTACCATAAAAATCATATAATTTTATATTTAATTTATATACTTTAATGGACAAAAATTTAACATAAATATCAAATTTATCTCAACACAAATATCAAATTGTCTTGCAACAATTAAAAAAAAAAAATAGAATCAACAAACTTATGCTGGCGTTGGCAAAACCAACAGCTTGAGTTTCAAGAAAAAAAAAATCTCTCTCTAAGTTTTTGATGAATAGATGAGGCTTTGTAAAATGAATAGATGAGGCGGGTGTTCAAATCGAGAGGGAGTTATAATACCATGGCCGCCATTGGCAGCAACCATTTGAAGCCCAACGTAGTAATTGTTGGCGTAGACGTTAGAGATTGAGATTTTAGGAACATTCAAAGGTATTCTTTCATCATTGTTAGCACCATTCTGTCTACAACTTCTAGCTTCAGAAACACGCCTTAAGAAAATTCGATACTTCTGCGAGGCGCGGAAACAAAATCCATGCATCATTCAATACCCATAAATAAATAATTAATTATATATATATATATATATATATATATATGTATGTATTTCTTTTGAAAAAAAAAGGACAGAAATTATGTATTAGAGAAAGATAACTATAATACCAATAAATTAAATTCTGAAAAAGCAAATAATATAAGGGAACATGTAATGATTAACAAGAATTTTTTTAAAAAAAGTGTTGGATGAATTAAGAGATCATGAATCCTACCGGCAAATGGCTGGCTATGTTTTCTCTTGTCAATCCTTGAACATTCATGTGCTCGAAAATTAACATGAAAAAAGCATGTTAGAAAAATTAATGAGTAAAAAAGATTATATATTCTGGAATATCACAGAATCAACACAAATGACCGACACGATTCACAGAAGTCATGATTCAACATTAGATAGCGTTGGCAAAACTAGCAGCGTTGTCTGATTAATACTGAGTTTCAGCGGTGTTGACTAAAAATCAGCGGTAGCTTTTATGTCCCGACTGTTGAGAACTCGAATGTGACTTCTTCATGCGGATACTTTGATTAACACTCTGATTCTCGCTACTCAACTTTACAACGTTAGTAACACTTTGATACGGAAGCCGAGGCTGCCATGATCTTAACACTTTGCCCAAAATATTATCAGATTAAAATAATTCACACAATTCAAAGGCTACCAAGTAACATTGTGATTCACACATTAATCACTCAATCAGATAAAAAAAAATAGCAATCAACTAATTCACACATTAAGCACTCAAAATTTAAAATTTACAATCTGAATTTAAATTTACATGTATGCCTCATTTAAATACTGAGATCATCGGTTCTTGTCTTTTATTTTTTTAAATGTTCGGCTGTTATAGGCAATGAGTTATTTTTCAAATAACTCTAATATATAATTCGAGATATTTCAATATAATCTAATCATGTTTGGGAATAAACTAAATAAATATGAAAAATAATATTTTTAACATCCCCTCAAAGGCTTTAACCTCCACTTGTTTTAGCATACGATCGGCCGAGGAAGAGAAATCCAACTGGCCTTTTAAGATTTTAGATTGGCTTGTAGTTCTGCTAGTAGACCCACTAGATTGATCACAAGTTCGCTTCCTATTCTTGTCAAATGGCTTTGCAATTTCTGCCTTTAATGAATAAAATGTAAAGTGCACAGCCAAGTCATAATAAAATTCAACGGCAATAGGCAAATAACAACAATCTTTATTTGGTTACCATATATATATATATATATATATATACCATATATCAACAATATTATATTATTTTATAATATTATCAATTATTGGGATGAAATCCTCAATATTGGGAGTACGAATGACGATAAAAGATAAGAGAACTCTAGCTCTCATAACTATGAGCCAGAATATTAACTTCATTCTACTTCATGTGTTTAGCAATGTACCCTAAGGCAGATGTTGGTGTTCTAAGTTCACTTATTTTATTCTATCTTCAATAAACTATCTCCATATTGGAGAAAGGAGAGATATACGATAAGTCAGAGAAGAACAATTTTTTTAAATATATATATATATATATATCATGGAAAGTAATCTCCTGCCATGATAGAATTGGTTGCAAACACATTAAAGTGGATTTCATATCAAAGGATATACCATGATTCAATCTACACACCTACCTAAGCCTGTCTTCTTTTCCACTTTTTTTTTTCATAGGTGAAAAGATGATATTTATTGATAAAAGTAGAGGGGGAATCAAAAAAAATATAGAAAGTTACTAACTGCCAATAAATAAGTCAAATACACTTTAATCGAATCAGCCAATCTAAAAATGATACAATTTCAAATTTCCCTCTCTGAAAAAAAATATCATCTTTCTCTTCCTAAATAAATGCAAACTCATGGCAGCCAAAAACCTCTTTGTTTTATGTGTTGGAGGCACCTTTGAAGCAAACAGCATTCAGTGTCACATAAACGAGGTAAATCACTTTCAGACAGATGAATCTCCACATATATAATCCATTTCTGTAATTTTTTTTTTTTATTGTTTTAGAGGGAAGGGAGAAAGGTAGGAGCCAAATCTGAGTTTCATTGGAACCCAAACAAGTGCATCCAAATGTAAACTTGTCAAGCAAGCTTAGGCCAGACAACTTTTGACCTTGTGACCAAGAGAAAGGAGCAAGATTCAGATTACCTAAAGCTTAAATAATGAGCCACCATCCGTTCCTTTGACACTTTTATCATTCATTTGGTTAATTACATTCTCCTAGTCCTACAAACAATTACTATTGATGTAAAGTATGGATTGGGTGGGGTGTAAATCTATCCACCCATTGTAAACAATGGGTTAATAAAGAGAGCTTCCAAGCAAAATAATGAACAGAGAGCATTACTACCATTTTTCATTGTAAACAATTAAAAACATAATAAGAAACGATAGTTATAAACTTACCATTTTTTTAGTTTGCATTGTACATAATTCTTCTTTAATCAAAAATCGCATATCAGAATATATATAAGCTTTCAGCTCGACAAGCAATTTAGAACGAATCTCGACTTCTTTTTAATTTAGAAGATCTACTAACCGTCGTTGTACTTCAACCTCAATCCAAGCATTAGTGTCATTTTCTAGGCATATTGGCATCTTACTACAACTTTCTACATAGTTATTATCATTTCTAGTTGGCCGAGGACCTTCTCCCTCGGCATATTGGCAATAGGCATATTGGCATCTACATGGTTTGAAACATCTTTGTAAGCATTCATGGGCCGTGTAACTGTGAGGAATATGAAATGAAACTTCCTTTTCCCTTCAGTTTCCTTTCTTGTCTTTTGGCACAAGTGGATTGTGCAAAATAACATGGCCTGTCTTAATGGATATTCATTACTCGTATTTTTTGCTCTTAGAGCCATCTGCCCATTTTACTACTTTTGTGGTTATGCGAGGTACAATCCCTCATGCCCCCCAAAAAAAAAAAGAAAGAAAAATAATAGGAAAAAAAATGTATTGATTGAATTCTTTTTTTTCCCGTGATTAATATTCTCTATGTCAGGTGATTCACAAGAAGTGGTTGGAGAAGGACAAAGGAGGACATCATTTTACAAGTGAAACTCTTGTACAACTGTTATGCATTTTCATTTTTTGAATGGAATGTATGACTAAGTCCCTGATTCTATTGACCAAGTCTGACAATTGGCCGAATGCAAATGTAGCAAACTTACTGCTTTAGAAGCCTAATTCTTTGAGTCCTTATCATGATTCTTTTTTTACAGCTTAAAAGTGCCTATGCTATTGCAAAGTTACAAAAATTTGAATATTCAAAACAGCAGTTCTACAGAGAGTACTTCTAATTATGCAATTGAAAAAAAAATTATTGATAGATTAACTCACATTCTTATAAAAGATTCAATTGTGATGAGATTTGCATAACGATCAATTTGTCCAAAATATTCAAACAATTCTTAATAACTAGCCCAAAAATAAATGCCTGAGAGGAATGATAATTTGGTCCCTAAACAAGAATTGACCATGAAACCTTCTGCCACTTCAAAATCAGCTTATTCAATCACAAAATCAAGTACCTAAACCCTAAAATCGACCGTCCGAAAAAAGAGATTGACAGAGGTCTTAGATAGCACATCCACAGTATATCGTCCAACAATATTCAAACGAATACTAATGGTACATTAAATCAAATATGACTTGATATAAAAGTATGAAATAAACTAACAATATTTTAAACATTATTGAGTTATATCAACATCCGCATTAAGTTATTCATTTCACCACAGCTATATCCAAATATATCGTTCACACTGTGATCCTTATGCACTTTTCAAACAATATAAGCAACGTTGATGTAAATGATAAATATGAATCTGTGAACAAATAAAAACAATGAAAACAGAAGCAATGTTGACATAAATATGATGAACTTGTTAAATCTATGAATAAATAAAAACAGTGAACAAATAAATCTGGACAGCATAAAAAATCGGGGAGATCTCTTCATCCTCGACACGCAATCGAGTCAAAACATTGTGAAACAGAGTGATATAGGAACGGGAGATACCAAAATCAAAGCACCGTGAGATATGAAGTGTTGATTTGATGAACAATTCATCGATTGCGAACTTCTACAACTGATTTGCTACGAGATAATGGAGAAATTTGTCGATTGTGAAGGAAAACGGCCTATTGAACCTGTGAGATTGAAAAATGCAAGATTCATTTGCAGAAGAACTCGAGTGGTTTAGGGATTCTGATTTTAGGGATTCTGGTAAAGTGAACAGAGAGGCGTAGAGAGAGAGAGGCATGAGTGGAGTGTATTTTGTATGGCGTGGAGAGAGGGCAGTGTGAGTGGAGCGAGTTTTGTATTTGGTGAAGGAGTGGGATTTTGTTAAAATATATAAAGTATAAAATTTATTAAAATTTTTAAATATTTAATGTATTTTTTATAATGAGTGACATTATATTTTTGTCACTGCTATTTTTTATTACTTATTATTAACTATTTTATTTTTTATAAAATCATTTTTATTTCTCTTAATATTTAGTGATAAAATTATATATTTATCACTACATTATATATATGAATTATTAATAGTGACAAAAATATATTTGTTACTAATTTTTCATCACTAAATATTAATTTTTTTGTAGTGAATGATATCTTTTACTGAAGATTGAGTTTGAACAAACAGTTCCTATCTATTGATCGAAACACTATGTGGCATGATCCAGTTCTTGTTTAACCAGTAGAAACGCAACTGTTCCTGGTTTCCTGAACTTTATCACAGAAAATAATAAATGATGTACATGCCAGAACACAGTTTTATTTTACTGTTACGTTCAAGAACACAATAACTGAACTGATACAACAGTTCTTGTAGGACACATGCTAGAATTAATGTATCGTACTGCTTCTTGAACTTCAGTAATAACAAAAGCCTGTTCATATTGGCTTTCTTTAAACACATTTCACATCTTACTCTTCTTTGTACGTGGTTACAATTTTCGGGCTAGAAGGAATCACTAGTATTTTTTAGAAACAACACGCCGATTATCCTACATAGATTAACTTTTCGGAGATGCAACTATTCACTGTAAGGAATTCTTCTCTTACATATAAATGCTGTGTAGTTTTGGCTACATCGCTGCCTTCCAAAACAACACATCATTTTTCCAGCGGGAGATTCGGAGTGACAACTCATGAAAAGCCCTAGATCAACACGCTACTGAAGTCTCTATTGGATGTCCACTTCAACAGCCCCAAATCAGTGCTGTGACAACTCCAGAATTCCAAGTTCTAGATGGCTACTTCAGCTTGCCAACTTCGTTAATCTTGTGAAGTTAGAATCAAGCTTGATTGTGAACCGAAATGCAAAGTCAATATTAGTAACAGACTATAATCAGTATATTGAATATTCCGTAACTCAATTAGAATTAGTCAACGGTTTTACTTATATTAACTCAACAGTTGAGCTGGTACCAACATCTATCAGATGGTTCATCTGTGACGCCACTACCAACAAAATAAAAGAAATACTCAACTAATCTAGGTTGGCAAAATATGTCTCCCTAAGATTTGCAAGTATATTGAAATTTTACCTTCCTTCCATTAATGTGTGCTTCGTCAACGGGCTTTTTCTTACTCATTTCAAGCATCGAACATGAAGTAGGGAACATATAGAATGATGGAGATGACAACACTCATTGATGCAAAACTGAATAGACTTACTCAACCATTTTTGGTTCTTCTAAGAAATCACTTATTTAAACAATTGGGACTCACTCATTAATTTAGAGAATCAATTACTCTAAGTGGATTAACTATTACAAAAGGTTAAATTCTTCACTGCCCCCTCCTAAGGACCACAGACCCGATTTACCAGGTCACTCAAGGGCCCAAAACATTACCCGAAATTTGGAAGCAAGACCCTTCAATCTTGAGAGCTACTGTGGTGTGGTCTTTGGTTGCGAAGAGAGATCCTTCAATCTTGTGAGCTGCTGTGGTGTGGTCTTTGATTGGAGAAGAGGGGTCTTGGGAAGATAGGGACTTCATTAATGGCTCCAGGTAGGAAGTGGAGTTGCTACTTGGAATTGAAAATGTTGGGGTCACTCTCTTGTGGCATTTGTGTCCACGGACATGTGGAGGCAAATGGAAGCGGACTTCTGGAGAGGGCCGAGAACATCCGTCCTCAGAGTGGCTGAAGAATTCGTCCGGAAACTATAGTCCGAGAAGTGGCTGAAATAGTGGACGATGACTCATCAGAGGCGTCATGTCCAAGAGATTGCTGAGGACATTGACGAGGACTCTAAAGCCTAGGCATTGACTTCCTCTGTAGGCCTGCAATAGGTTAAGTGGGTAGATGGCCTGCCCTGATTGGAAAGCTCAGGAGGCACAAAGTCCCAAGCCTGCCACCCTACACACCGAGCGTGCGCCTACTTTTGCAGGGTTAGGCGGCGTGGCCTTCCACCCTAGTTCCTAGGGTGGCTGGCTGCCCCCCTAGGGTCAGTCCACTATATATATGGACTGCTGGTTGGAGAGCTAGAGCAAGTGTGAGATTAAGAGCAATCTTAGAGTGTGCAAGAGAACTAGTGTGAAGGAAAAAAGGAGAGTGCACCGTCGGTGAGAGAAAGAGAAAGAGAAAAATAGAGAGTGAAAAGAAAAGATTGTTTTCTTGGTTTGCTCTGGAGAATTTTTCTCTTTGACTTCTCGGGTGTGTAGCGGATACTCCATCTTGGAGGTTTGTAACATATTTCACATAGTGGACTTGCTGTAAACTCTGCTCCCGTGATTTTTTCTTCGGTCATAGAAGGGTTTCCATGTTAAAATCTTGTGTGTTTTTTCTCAGCTTTCTATCTCTACTTTTGGCTGTTCGTCCGAGCACTTTCCCTCTGCCCTAGTGTTTTCCTCTCAGTCATTGCGCTTTCCGAGCATTCTGTCCGGATGCCTCGTTTGTCCCAACAAGTGGTATCAGAGCCAGATTTGTGAACCGTCAGGTGGATGGTGTCGTCGGCGAAGAATGGGATGTTCAGTGTGGAGCAGTTCAATGGGCAAAATAATTTCATCATTTGGCAGGAAAGGGTGAGGAATATTTTGACCCGGAAAGAAACGGTAAAAACTCTTCTGAAAAAGGAGGAGAAGCCGAAGAAACTATTCGAGGACGAGTGGCAGGATAAAGAGGATCTTGCGAACTCCACCATTAAGTTGTGTCTGACGGACAACACACTCCAGAAGGTTCTCGGTCTTTCGGACCCGGCCGAGGTCTGGGAGAAGCTTGAGAGCCAGTACAAGTCCAAATCATTGACAACCAGGGTACATATAAAGAAGCAATTCTATGTCCTGCGGTAAGCACTTGGACGAGTTCAATCGGCCGGTGACGTAGATGTCGGCCCTTGATGAGAAGATTAATGACGAGGACAAAGTGTTGGTGTTGCTGGTATTCTTACCGGCCTCATTCGATCATATTGTCATGACGTTGCTGTTCGGGAAGGACACGCCGAAGTTGGACGAGGTCATAACTTCCTTATTTATGAACGAGTCAAGGCGGAGGGAAAGCCGTGAGACCTCAAGCTCACGGCCAAGTCTTCTTGTGGCCACCAGCAGTTGGGGACGAGGGAGATTTGACCGAGGACAAGGTGGAGGACGGAAAGGAGCAACAGCCGAAGCAAGTTTGATGGAAGGAGTTGCTTCCTTTGTGGCAAGAAAGGCCACATAAAGAAAGATTGTTCGAGGAGAAAGCATGACGAGGAGGGCAGAAGCAACTGTCAGGAGAAAAAGGATCAGGCTGATGATCCGGAGACCACTACTTTCTGTGGAGACCTCCTGGTGGTCCATGCCGGGGAAGCATGGCGCCGGCCATGCCAGGAGACGAGTTGGGTGATGGACAGTGGGGCCTCACACCATGCGACACTGAGGAAGTCCCACTTCATGAGTTATACGCCTGTTGACCACGAGGTGTTGAAGATGAGTAACGGTGGCTCCTCTAGGGCTGTTGGCATTGGGAATGTTTGCTTGAGGACAAGCAACGAAAATACGCTCGTGCTGGAGGGCGTGCGACATGCCCCAAATCTGAGGTTCAATGTGATTTCAACCGGGAAGCTTGATGAGGAAGGCTTTCGGACGGCATTTGGCGACGGGCAGTGGAAGCTCACCAAAGGCGCCTCAGTAATGGCAAGGGGAAGCAGGATATCAGGGCGGTATCTGATGAAGACCTGTATTGCCAAAGAAAATGCCAATATGACCAATGGGGGCATTGGTCAATGTGGCAGGAGCGGACGGACGGGAGGTAAGAGAGGTCAGCCAAGGTGGAGTGCAAGGAAAAATCACAAGCCTGCGGATAAGAAGCTGAAGGGGAGTAGATTTACTCCAAACTCAGTGGAGCGGAGGAAGGTGTCATTCAGGCTTACAGAGGTTAATGCCAAAGTCCAAATTCAGGAGAAGCTGCCGAGAGGCAGAAGATGACGGTCGCCCAACAACAACGAAGGTTCCCCACAAAGTCATGAGGGGAAGTTTGTTAGGGTCACTCTCTTGTGGCATTTGTGTCCACGAACATGTGGAGGCAAATGTAAGCAGACTTCTAGAGAGGGTCGAGAACATCCGTCCTAGGGGTGGCTGAAGAATCCGTCCAGGAACTATAGTCCGAGAAGTGGCTGAAATAGTGGACGAGGACTCATCAGAGGCGTCATATCCGAGAGGTTGCTGAAGATATGGACGAGGGCTCTGAAGCCTAGACGTTGACTTCCTCTATAGGTCTGCTACAAGTTAGGTGGGTAGGTGGCCTGCTCTGATTGGAAAGCTCAGGAGGCACCAAGTCCCAAGCCTGCCACCCTACACACCGAGCGTGCACCTGCTTTTGCAGGGCTAGGCGGGGTGGCCTTCCACTCTAGTTCCTAGGGTGGCTGGCTGCCCCCTTGGATCAGTCTACTATATATATGGACTGCTGGTTGGAGAGCTAGAGCAAGTGTGAGATTGAGAGCAATCTTGGAGTGTGCAAGAGAACTAGTGTGAAGGAAAAAAGGGGAGTGTATCACTGGTGAGAGAAAGAGAAAGAGAAAAATAGAGAGTGAAAAGAAAAGAGTGTTTTCTTGGTTTGACTTCTAGGGTGTGTAGCGGATACTCCATATTGGAGGTTTGTAACTTATTTTACATAGTGGACTTGTTGTGGACTCTACTCCCGTGGTTTTTCCCTTCGGTTATAGAATGGTTTCCACGTTAAAATCTCGTGTGTTTTCTCTCAGCTTTTTATCTCTACTTTTGGCTATCCGTACGAGCGCTCTCCTTTTGCCCGAGTGTTTTGTCCTCTCGGTCACTACACTTTCCAAGCATTCTGTCCGGACGCCTCTTTTGTCCCAACAGAAAAGGCATGGGAACTCCGCAAGCTGTTAGGCTTAGTGTTCTTGGCTTGGTCGCGATCTTGGATTGACTATCGGCTTGCAACTACGTCAGAACATGTAACACCCAAGGTGAAAAATCATATAACTGAGGAAATGGAGTTGGCACCTAATAAACATAAGAATGGTGCTCGTGCACGAATAGTAGTGGTGGGGTTGCCTGAGAGATATATAAGTCACTCATTAGCGTATTCAAGATAATATCTCTGTACTTAATGAACATATAACGATTTCTCATATATGTTTATTTTAGTAGTTTGACGCTTAATACGTACCTGATAGGTGTATATGTGTAAGGTAGTTTTAGTCTTTACATTTGTTGCATGCATGATTAGCGTATGTATGCTAACTTGCTATTTAAAGATTCCAAACCCATTTTTTAGAGTGTTTAGAGAGACAAAAGAGAAAGAAGAGAAGAGAGAGACAAAAAGACAGGAAGGCAGAAGAGGATTTGAAGTGATTTTGAGCTAAATTTTGGTCAAATTAACTCAAAATAATTGTATTTAAAGCCTTTTCTTTATATTCTTGTTGAAAATTTTAGAAATTATTCTTGATTCTTGATCTAAATTTGCATGTAACATTTTTGTATTTCCCTTGAGTTTAGCATGCATGTTAAAATTATTCATAAATCATGAAATTTTGAAGGCTTGTGCTTTAATTGAGAATTTGGTCTTGCATGCCCTTTTTATGAAAGGATTTGATGAAAACCCTACAAATCAATTCAAGCCAAGTTATTTATTGAATCATTTTTATAAAAATTTGGTCATTTGTGTGGAGTTTTTCTTTTGTCCAAATAAGAATCATAATAAAAAATTAAAAGAATATATTTAAACATGTCATAATGTATTTGTAAACAAATGTCATATCATCCATGTGTTAAAAAAAAGTTATATTTGTCTTTATCTATTTATTATAATATGTAATTAATCCACCCATAAATTTTAAATAGTATTATACAGTTTGAATTAAGGGCTAAGAATTTATAATCTGGCATTAGATGTTCAACCCTCATAGGTAAAGTTTGTCACTGGCGCTCAATTCTCAATAATTCTACATCTTTTTTTATAATTATTGATATTTTATCATCCTCACATTTCCTATATATATATATATATTGTTTAGGCTCACACTTGTCATATCCATTACCTTTCATATCAGTGTGTATGAATCACTTGCAGAGTTTTTTAAGATGATTAGTTAGAAGAAGCTTTATTTATATTTTGGAAATTATGCTATGCTACTAAAACAATTTGAAATATATTTATAATTGGCATATCTTGCTAACTCAATGTGTATATTTTCAAACTGTGGGCCGTAAATTGTGAGTTGTATGACGTTTATGCGGGAGTATGAATTTTAGATGATTTTTTTCATGTTTGATGAATTGAGCACATGGTTTAGGGCCAAATATGGAGGTTTTGGCCCAATCTTGAGTCAAAATTTAAATTTATTTAATTGTGTTATAAGGATTACTAGCAATTTGTCCAATCTCTTAAACATGTTCCAGTTTATATTTTATGATGTCATTTATAATTTTTAGAATTGAGATTATAATAAATAACTTTATCAACAACTTATGATTTGCCGGTCATAACGCTGAAAGCCATTCTATCATGCTGATGTGCTCCTCCGATTATGCGGTAAATTCGTGACCGACTTGGTAGTTGGCTCTTTGGTCGGCGTTTGTGTTCCTTCTTTGTATGTTTTCTTTACTTTCACAGATTATTTCTTTGAATATTTGTGCTCGGAGTATATCCTAGCGGCTTTGTTCTACTTCTAAGTCGGCAAAATATTTGGAGTTGGAACTTAGTTTATGTACTTTTTTTTATTATTTTAATTCAACTTTACTTACTTATCCAAAAAAAAAAAAAAAACTTTATCAATAACAGACTCACTTCATTTGAATGGCAATTTTCCTTTACACTTACAACTATTGAGCTTAGTACTTTTACCAATTATTGAGATCAATACTTTTAAGATGAACATAAACACGAGTATAATATCCTCTCATCAAATCCTCTTATTTTTTTTTTAATGCAAGTTTATGTTTCGTAACTCCTCCATTAATGTGTCTAATACTAAAATAACCATGTTTAACTTTACCACTTATTAAAACAATGGAAGCAACATTAGTAAATGCATTGGTAGGCTTTGTACACCTGCATATTCTAAGGTCTCTCCATTCATTGTCATAACTATACCTCACAAACTTATATGGACATTTCTCTCTCTCTTTTTTTCTTTTTTCCTTCCAACAGTCTAGTATATATTTTTCAAATAATGATTACATTTACCCTACACTTTGTCATATATCAAGTGTATGCAAGCATATAATCTCTCTAAAGTAAGTCAAGTTATAACTACTGTAATGCTTGATCTTTCATTCATGTTTATGATATTATTTATAATACGTATTAGATTAATATTAATAATACCCTCTTTATAAAAGTTTCGTCATCAAAATTTTACGAATCGCAAAATTTAGCAATCAGGGATAATCCTTCCAAATTTCTTCTTCGCATTCCCAAGTCATTCCATTGATTAAATAATTTTTCTAGAGAATCTTAACCAATCAAATTATCCTGATTCTCAATACATGATACTTTCTATCTAAAATCTAAATCGAAACCTTATCATAAGACAAATTCTTAATTTCCTTCAATGGTTTAATTCGATCACATACTTATTTTCTTAATTATTGATACATGGGAGATATTATGATAATCCACCAAATTTGAAGGTAAGCCAATTTATTGACCACTTCTCCGACTTACTACAAAATTTCAAATAAACCAACAAACTTCTACTTCAATTTACCCTAAGTCTCAAAAATGATCATTCACTTGAAATCTCAATCTAATTCTGAAATTTATGGGCAATGGGCCCACACATTTTTGCTGTGCTACTCTGATTGATCATTTATTGTACGTTAAAAATCTATCCGCTTACACTGTCACATGATCATTTCTTTTAACGAAAGAACTTCTTCAAACCTTTATGACCAAACGAAACCATAACTCTTTCTATACAAATAGCACCCCTAAAATCTCAAAGTAAAGACCTTAACTACTCATCTCCAAACCATAAGTAGGGTAATTTTGATCATAGACTTTCAACTATCCTAACCCATAGGTGACCACCTGGATACGCTACATCAAAATACAATCCCAAATCTTTCTCGAAAGCATCTCAACCTATTACAAATTCACTTGATCCATTAGGAATCGATCAAACCGACATTATCGATAATTCACCAGCTCTCATTTTCTCAAATGAGCAAACAACTGACTACCCTTCGCAATCTACAATGCAGCCCTCAATTGGACCTTATGCCTCTGACAACTTTTTGAGCAAATCAAAATATTATCAATAAAGCCATCACAAAATTAACCCAAATACAACCAAAAGATTCGATTCCTAGGTTCCAGATGAAATTGCTAACCCAGAAGGTGTCACCGAGGTTCATAACGGCCATACTCTTTCCTGAAAGCTGACTCGGGCATATTTTTCCAATTCATTCTTAATTGACAGCACCGCAAATATAGATTGATCTTAAAAATTATCAAGCCCTTACAAGAGATAAACGAATTACCTATTGACTTCCAATACTCATTTATCAAACAATTTGTTTCCCAAACCAATTAAATTTTTAATAATTCACACATAATCTCATAAATTTATCTTGCTTATTTCAAAGTCACTGAAGCATTCTACGGCAAGCACTCAACTAGTGCCTCATCGATTTTATGCAGTGTCCTCAAAATTTGTGCCGATCTTGGCACAACCTTGACGACAACCTCAATTTTTTGATCAAAAATAAGCCATGCTAATCTTTTCCTCCAAGAAACATTCTCGAATTCTTACACAGCTGAAAAGTTCTTAATGACTACAGAATGACTCCCGAATGTAGTCATATATACTAAATAAACTCGGCACATATCCTCATTAAATGACTTGTAGGGAAAACGATACTAATTTTGTCGCCACTCGATCAACTTTACCTCATACTCAAAATTTCATAACCAATTGTAAAGTATAATATCCTTACTGACACAATCTATACAAGTATGGAGACTCACCAACCAAATCACCCCCAATATCATATCAAAACTCAGCACCGCAAATAAAATAAAATCAGCCCAACCAATCATATTTACGGGCCCAAAAAAATATTATAGATATCGATACAACTAGTACAAAATCTATGATCCTTAAATAAATTAATAAACTTAGGAAACACAATGAAAATATAGATTATAAATCCAAAACAATATATGTACTAAAGTATCAAAATTTAGAAATCATACCTTCTACCACGGTAGACGACACTTCTGCACCTTGTGTTATCATCGTGAAATATCGATCTAAGGCACTGAACTTCTTCGTTGTCCTACCCAAGGTATAAGGATGACTCTTAATCATGTGGGTAAATTATTCACAATTGAAACATACTCCCAAAATTTTATAACACGGCCTCCCTCTATGCAATTTTTCACAATGTCCGGATGCATGTGTCGCTAATTGCTTGCCCAATTTACCTTAAATTTTAGCGCTTTTTTTTCTCATTTCTGCCAGCTTTGGCTTTTTGTAGAGCCTTCGTAACCTCGAATTTCAACTAGAATTTTGACCAACACGGTTAGTTAACTTATTTTTGAAAAATCTTTCCTCTTCAAGCACTTTTTCACAAAGGAGCCCGATCCACCATATATTTATAGGTCCTCAATTTCAGAAAATTCAGCCGTCTCTAGATTTTACTTTTTAATCCTTGTAAAAATTTCCTTACCATCCTTACTTCATAATGTACCAAAAGCAGGACAAAGCGAGATTACTTCGAGAATTTAGTGTCATACTCTGCTACCGTCAAGTTTTCTTGCCACTAATGAGCGTACTCGTCCTCCGTTTGCACCCTGAAAACTCGTCGAAAATATTTATCTATAAAAAAATCCATTATATTTCTTTATCCTTCAAACCTATGACTTTTTTTCTCATCAACCACCAATGGTCGGTTTTGCCTTCTAACTTATATGAGGCAAACATTACTTTATCTTCTTCAGGATATTGGATCACCCCAAATACCATTTCAAATATTCTGGATCCATATTTCAGCTTCTATAGAATTCGTGCCACTAAAAAATTAAAGTACTTGATCATTAATAAATCAATCATAAATCAACATTCTTGGATTTCCTAGCATAGGAATTGGCTCCAAGTTATGCTAACCTCGAGCCGCCGATTCCACCCTATCCGTCATACTTGCCATGCTCTTCAAGTTTCCCTATTCCTAGTCCAGGCAAGTATTTTGTCCATCATGGCTTCCGCATCCTGTCATCTCTTAATCCTATTACTAAACTATTAATAATCAGGTTAGATTGTCCTACCTTAGCAAATTAATCGACTCTAGTCCTCAACCTAAAATAAATCAAACCTACACTTCAAATCGAAATCAATCAAGCTTAAACCACAAATTAATATCGACCAACTCAAACCTTAAATGGACATCAATCAAATTTAAACCTTAATGTATATCTTTACAACTTCTCTGATACTACCTATTACGGACCACTTCTAAATCCCATCATTACCTCTAATCATAAACAATTAACCAAATAATTGAAATAAAAAAAAATTATTGAATGTGAGATACTTTAACTAACCTTAATATAAATTAATAAATAACATACATAAGATCCAAAAATATGCCACAAAGTCAGTGGCTGCGACATCGATCCAAAATATGATGTCGGATCTTTAGTAAGGAAAGATGACTGCTAAAATTAAAACTACATTCAATATCAATAACCTACAAAAGTAAATATATTCATGACTTATACATAAACGAATCTAAAACCTTCTAACATTAGTCAGCCGTATTACATGGAACGCCTGCTACACATAAAACCACTTTCCTGTACCATAACGACAATCCCACATATAAAAGTCTATCCAAAACCATCATGACACAATAATCAATATCGGACTCCATAATACAACAATTAAACCTTCTAAACATCGGCCAAAACCTATTTACTTTACATCCGTCATTCAAAATTGAAATTAAACTAAATTAAATATCTAGATACAATAAACATTACCCAAAAATGCTAAACAATATAAACCATTCATAATCATAATATTTTAGGCTCTTTATATCCACATGATCCCTTAATCTATATTTCCTTGTACGGGCTCGTGCAACTCATCTGAATAGTTAGTAAAAATAGTAAGAAAGTAAGCAAAATACTTAATAATGTATAAATATAAATAAAGACATACACAGTTATACTTTAAAATAAAATCAAAGGACGGATTAGGATCATAATGTATATATAAGTATAAAACATGATCAAATGACATCTCCATGATACATTTAATTTTTCTTATTTTATTTCTGATTCTATTAGCATTCAAAACATGTAGAAATTTATTTATCTTTAGAAACTAGTGCTAGTAGGTCTTACTAATTAATGGAACGGTCAAACGATAAAAGGATTATGTATATTTTCATACAATTTAAGGCACTACCCACGCAATTCAAAACCTTGTTATGAGTGGTATACCTTTAACCCAATATATGGGGCCATAGTTCTTGTTGTCACCAATAATTTTCCTATGGCAGAGTGGCATTTCTCAATTTATTATTGTAATATTTTATTATATGTTAAAAAATATCACCCGCTGAATAATATTCTTGGTCTAGTTTCTTGATTTCTTTTCAGATTTTATATAGAAACTGTACATAAATTTTCTTAGTCCTTTTTTCCTTAATTTTCTCATTCCAAGAGAAAATATCCATATCAAGTAACAAATTATAGAGTCCCCAATTACTTTATACAAATACATATTTTCATATTCATGTGAGTTTAAGTCATATTCATGTGGGCTTAAGTTTTAGACTTTAACAGATGCTTTTTTACAATAAACAGATGAACAAAAAATAATGAATTTAACAGAGTAGATAATTTTTCATCATAAACAGATAAACAGATGACGATGAACTTTACAGATGATTTCAACAAATTTATAGTATAAACATAAATAGACTATAAACTATATTTCTCAAATTTTAATTATTTGGGAGCTTTGGATATAATTACAAATATAAAATAGAAACCCAATACTAAAAAATTGCATAAATATCATGATACATGTGTCTAAATATGAAAATTTTTTAAATTTTTGTAAACTAAAATTCAAATTTGGGATTCGAGGTTTCAAACAACATCAAGAATTGCCACAAAAATATATAGAATGGGCAATTTTTACAATATCAGTCCATATAGTTAGCATACGGGGCGTTTTGGGAAGAAAATTTGAACATTAAAAGGATTTAACATAGTTACCCGGACATGTGAAGCATTATATATGAAATACAAATGATAAAACATCATAATACTCAAAATCATGGCAATGTGTGGGGTTAAGATTTCCGATTTAACACAATATTTCACTTAAACTTCGAAATTATAAGAGAAATCAACATGTATTCACATTTTTTTACACATATAAGTTAGAAGACAAATCAACATATATGTACATTTAACACATAAATATTATAAAATCTAAATTTGGACGGGTATTTAAACAAAAATATATGGAAGGAATCGTAAGAAACGAGCAACAAGAGAAAGAAAAGTATAGGAGTGTACTTATCTCGACCCGATCTACAAGTTTCTTAACTAGCTCCACCCCAAAAATAGACCAGAGAGCTTCGATCTCCTCTTCTCTCTCTTCACCGTCGCGCTCTCTCTCTCTCATTTCGTTTCTCTTCTGTAAAAATGACGAAAAAACTAAGCGCACATATTAAATACCGAGACTAGCGCTCGAGTGCCAGTTGGGCGCTCCTCGGACGCGGCACCACTAGATTTCGCGTTTGAACGTGCCTCAGGCTTGTTCTAGGCACGAGGATTCTGTTTTCTGGGTTCGATCCCACATCAGGCCTGCTTTAGGCTTGCATCAGGCCGCATCAGGCCTAGATTCAACTCGTCTAATTTTTTGATTCATTTAACCAAATTTTTCGCATTCTTTGATCTCAATTTTAATTATATTAGTTTAATTAATCATGATTAATATAATATAATTTTAAAACTTGGACCTTACAAGAACCGACTGGTTGTCATTAACTTTGGGTGTCATTGAAGAAGGTTAAGAATTCTTGAGAGAAGGAAGAAGACCTAGGAGTGCAGAGACAAAAAAGATTCGAAGAGAATAAAGAGTGATAGGCTTTCAGAGGAAATGCGGAAATGACGAGTTCAAACAACTTAAAGTAAAGCCTTTGGGCGATTAAAACAACATCGTAAAAAAGAAATTCAAAAGATGCCCCTCATCATGGCCAAGATATGTGTTAATATCCTGTAGGCCATCAATTCCTCGAAGTCAGTAATGATGACTGGTACGATTTTGAAACGACACGAGACTTAAAGAGGCTCACATTTAATGTTACTACTGACGGCACAAATGAAACCTAACGGATTGGGACTCATCAACTGGACGACTGGTAAAGCCCATCGGATTGATAATCCTCGTTTAGCCAGTGAGTCCTTCGGATTAGAAGTATGAGTTCGAACAGTTGACTATTCCTCGATCATCATACTAGGTGGTTGAATTTCAAGCATCCTGGTATGGCGGGGCTAGTAATGAATATCATTATCTCTAGCCCAAGAGGAAGGCCTGTCAAAGAATTAGTCCATAATTAAGTAATGACCCAATTGGCTCATATTGTCCAAAATGGATTGGCACAATCAGGACGGTCCACTTCCCGTGCATGCATATTCTCTAACCGACCAAAATGAACAACTTTCCTCTCCTATCCGGACAGAATAATGCACTCAATTGTCAATTAGAAAATGTCGGCTGAACGGTACCCCCTTATCCGTCTTGGCGGTTCTATAGGCGATTGACAGGAGAGGTCAACTACTCCTCAATTGTGTATATATATTACTCATTCCAAACAGGACAAGAGGATGAACAAAAAAACAAAAAAGGATAATCAAGTAATAAATCCAAAATGCTTCATTTTAAGCGCATCTCTCTTTTTTCTTTAAATGATTTCCACCAAGCATACCTCTCTTAGAACCTTTCACATAAATATTATCACTCTTATTTTGTATCCTTATTTTCTCTTTTTTAAAAAAAGAAGATTGATTTGAGCGTTGAATGATAAATTGAGGAGTGAGTCTCGCCAATCCTTTGACCATTTATTTATTATGTTGTATAGGATTCAGGTTCGAAGCATACGAAAATCGGACCCATTTCAAATCAATCGAACCAGGCAATTCGGTTCTTGACTCCATAATTCGTATAGTAATTCGGATCCAAAGATGTATCAATACTGAATATCAAAAAACATCATACATTAACATTGAATCAAAAGAAAAGTTATTGAAATTTGGTTCTACAAAGAATTTATTTATAAATCTTTTGTCTCAATAGAAAATGAATCGAACTCGAAAAATTTTGAGGCAATAAAATTTTAAGCGATATACGATCCCTAATTTAATTAACATGATTTCCGCATATAATATCCTAATTCCAAAAAATATATAAATCAAAGAATTTTCAAAATAAATTGAACCAAAATGGGATTGAGAAATGAGAGGAACTCATTTGCATAAGAAATGAGAATTGAGCATTAGGACACTTTTAGTGAGAAGATTAAGTACCACGAGTTCTCGAGTTCTGTAAATTTTGAAACCCAAACTATTTCTCCAGAGAAAAAATTGAATTCGATTGCTCTTGGAAGGAGGCTCACTAATCTAAATTAATTTTGAGAAAGATAGAAAAAGAGAGAGAACGATAGAGGTAAAAAGGCTAGGTTATGAGGGCAAGGATTCCATAAATTGTTACGAGGAGAGATGATATTATCTTATAAAATCATTAATTATTAACAATATATAATTGTTTAAATAAAATATACTAAAAAATATAATAATTAACTTGAGAGAGAGAGAGGACGGCGGTATACTTGTTGACCGACTCTTTTTTTAAAAAAAAAAATTTATAAAAGTTTAAAAGGTGAAAGATGAAGAGATGAAAGAAATAAAGAGAAGGAAAGAGAGCATGTTTTTCAGCGGCTCAGTTGTCAAAGCTTATTGTCAGATGCAGTTGTAGCTCCCGTCGGCACACACGTCACTGTCTCTCTCTCTCTCTCTCTCACTGTCGTCTTCATAATATCGAAACTTACTATCAGGCTTTTCTTAAAAGAGACCTTTTATTTATTTATTTATTAACTGAAGTGAAAATGCGATATTAAGTCATGGGTTTTTTTCTAGATTGAATTCATATTTCTCCTTTCTTCGTAATAAACGTATTTACATTATTTTTAAAGTAATTTTTTACCCCAAAAACAGAGAAAATGGATTATATATTTTTTTCGAAAGGAATTTCTAAAAATCTAATCAATATTTTCTGTCAACTTTTTTGATTTTTAGACAAAAAAATATAATATTTGTAAAAAATTAATTCGAAAATATAAAACAAATTTGCCCTAGCTGAAATTTGTTTCTCTACTTTTCACGAAATGATTTTTTTTTTTTTCGAACAAGTAGTATTTCAAAAATAGGCCAAACTATACTAGTTGGATCTATTTATATAATCATTTATATATTGTTTAAGTGATAAAGCAAACACAAAATAAATCAAATAATTTTTTTTATTATCCACATTGACCTACAAAAAGGTATTTTATGTTAAAATATGCATATACCACACTAATTTTCTATGTCTGTATGATAAGATTTGATTGATATTGATGGGTCCAATAACTATGGGTTAATAGGTCAGGACCGCAGCAAATCCACAATTCAATATAATTCTTTCAAAGTAAAAGTTTTACATTACTTTTGAAAGAATAGTGTATTTACAAATCCCACTATAAAAGTAAGTATCCTCAAACATTGAAAGACAAGTTGGAGAAGCTTGAAAAACTCCATATGGCTCAGAGAATAGTATAATCGTTGCTAACCAATTTTCAATGAGAGCAAATTTGCGGTTATGAGACCCTCGACTCTCCTCTCATCCAGGAGGCCCCTCGGCTCTCCGCCCATCCGGGGCCCCTCGGCCACCTCCAGTTCTTGAGGCTTTTAGTTCTCTCGTTTGGAGCCTATCGGACCTCTGCCGCTAGGAGGCCATCAGCCCATCTCTCGTCCAAAGGCGAGGCCCTCCCCTCCACCTGCTAGGAGGCCCTAATCCTGCCTCTAGTCCGGTGGCTTTTGGCCCTCTGCCGCAAGGGGTCACTCAGCCTTCCTTCGGTCCGGAGGCCCTTGGCCCTCCGCCAGTCCCAAAGGCCCTTAGCCCTCCGCTTGCCAGGAGGCCCTCAGCCATCCTCTACTCCGGAGGCCCTTGGCCCTCGCCGCTAGGAGGCTCTCAGCCCTCCTCCTATCCGAAGGCCCTCAGTCCTCCATTAAGGAGGCACAGAGCTCTCCTCCTTCAAGGAGGCACGGAGAACCTCAGTCCTCCATCTAAAAGGCACGGAGCTCTCCTCCTTCCAGGAGGCACGAAGGCCATCAACCCTCCGCAGTCTGGAGGCTCTCAGCCCTACGCCTACCAGGAGGCCCTCAGCCCTCCACTCGTCTAGAGGCCGCCAGCCTTCTGCCGCTAGGAGGCCCTCAACCCTCCTCCTTCCAAGAGGCACGGAGGCCCTCAGTCCTCCATCCAAGAGGCGTAGAGCACTCCTCCTTTCAGGAGGCACAGAGGCCATCGGCCCTCAGCCCTCCGTCTTAGAGTCACGATCCCTCCATCTCGGAGTCAGGAGCTTACTGTTCAAGAGTTAATCTTTTACTCAGGAAATTAGAACGTTTACTCACTAGTACAACTTAGTCCTTCTCCACTAAGCCGCCCATTTATCGGGAGTACCTATAAGCCGCCCCTTTATCAAGCGCACCTATAAGCCGCCCCTCTACCAGGCGCACCTCCAAGCCGCCCTTCACGGGCGCACTTATAAGTCGTCCATCTATCGGGCGCACCTATAAGCTGTCCCTCTGCCCGGCGCATCCTCAAGCCACCCTCCGTGGACGCACCTATAAGCCGCCCTCCGTGGGCGCACCTAGAAGCCACTCCTCTGTTGGGCGCACCTATAAACTGTCTCTCTACCGGGCGCATCTCCAAGCCCTCCTCTGTCGAGCGCACCTATAAGCTGTCCCTCTACCGGGCACACCTCTAAGCCGCCCCTCTGTCAAGTGCACCTCCAAGTCGTCCTCCGTGAGCGCACCTATAAGCCGCCCCTCTGCCAGGCGCACCTCCACGTCGCCCTCCGTGGGCGCACCTATAAGCCACCCTTCGCTGGGGTACAGGTAAGCCGCCCCTCTGCCGGGCACATTCACGGAGCTCAAACCTCTAAATACATCCCTCCCACACTCCCCTCATCGTTGTATTTTTTCATTCTCACCATGTTTACCTTTAAATGTGCATTCCTTAATTTATTGTGAAAGATTTCTGACTTGAGTATCGGAATATCAACGGGGGATAGCTCCCCATTGTCCTCTGACCTCTTATTTTTTGTTTGTGTTGTGCAAGTTCTTGGTTATCAGCGATGGAGACCGGACTCGATCTAGATCGACCTGCAATGGAAGATTAGAAGGCTCCCTAATCTGTACAACAATCGAAAACTTGGGACATAATATTGGTGCCGTCTGTGAAAAACGTGACAAAAAGTCTAGCATCTCCCCTCAATACTCAATCTCTTACGTAAAACAAACACGGTAAATACCCGTGCTCCAGGAAGCATGTCGGTTGAAGATATCACCTCCCATGGCAACGACCCCTCATCGGGTAGCCATGCCGATAGGTGATTGACGCCAAATATACGAGTGCCCGGCACTGAATAGAGCACCCTCTACTTGACTGATTGCATTCGTCAGACGATGTAACACAGGGGCTTCGCCGATCGGCTTTCAAGTGATCCAAGAAAGTCAACATTCTCAGAGGATCAATTGGCTTGATGACCTCAGGACCCAAGCGGCCCCCAATACCTGTCTCATCAGTCTGACGACATCAGTATTCGAGAGTATCCGAGCGACAGGGCCCACTCTCAGAGAAGTAATCTATCCGGTTCCAATGAGCTAGGCCAAAGGGGCCAGGCCGGGTAGCAAAGCTTCCCTCAAAACTTAAGCTTTGCTTCCGTTCGTCGCTCTTCAACTAAATGGAGAGTCTCAGAGCCCTATAAAATGCAAAAGCTCTTCGGCACTCCATCTCTCATTCGGCCAGCCTGTACTAGTTTTTCATACTGATGATCATTCCAGCATTCCAATCAGATTGAGGAGTGTTCCAACTCTCCAGCTAGTCATCTTTGTTGCTAGATTTTCTCTGGCCTGTTGGAGCTCTCGCCGTCAGATTTTCTTTGGCTTGCCAGAGCTCTTGCCGTCAGATCTCTCTGGCCTGCCAGAACTCATCGCTTGATCTTCTCTGGCCTATCGTAACTCTTCGCCGCTAGATCTTCTCTGGCCTACCAGAGCTCTTCGCTACCAGATCTTCTCCAGTCTGTCAGAGCTCCTCGCCGTAGATCTCTTTGGCCTGTGAGAGCTCATCACTAGATCTTCTTTGGCGTGCCGTAGCTCTTCGCTAGATCTTCTTTGGCCTGCCCGAGCGCGCGCCACTAGATCTTCTCCGGCCTGATCTTCACCACACAGTATCACTATAGTCAGTAGGCCGATCCTGCTGCCACCTATTACACGGCAGCAGACCCTGTAAAAGTTATGGCAAAACTTGTAATGGGGGCTCGACATGCTCGACCTACCACCCATTGCATCACAGAAAATATCATCTAGCCCAGCGCTACATTCGTCCGGGTCACCTAACGCAGTATCAGTCGACAATGGGACCTGAACAACTGGCCAACAGACTACCTAGTGCGGCAATAGCACGCTACCCAACCAATTCATGGCACAGGATCGAATCCTACGGAGTATAGGGCCCATAGGCCAAGGCGCCCACCAAAGTGCCCTAACGACCCTCCGAAGTGGTGCACACTAGCCATACACTTGATACGGTGAGCCAATTATCAAAGTACCACTCACGCGTCGACGACGATTCCACGCCGAATCCAGGTAAGTCTTACATATACCATGCTGCTTACTTGAATCATATTTCCCTTAATAGGATAGAAATATTATCTGTTTATACGAGTGATTACATAACACTGCATAAAATCATGCGACCTAGACTGCCCCTAAGTCGGACAGATTTTTACCCATTTGTAACTAAACTCTGGTCATCCAGGCGGCTCATGAGCGGTCGAATTAAACCCTGGTCATTCAGGCAGCTCGTAAGCAATCGAATTAAACTTTGGTCATCCAAGCGGCCCATAAGCGGTCAAATTAAACCCTGGTCATCCAGGCAGCCCATAAGCTGTTGAATTAAACCTCGGTCCTATCACCGAGCAGCCCATGTGTGGTCGAACTGAAAACCTTATGGGGCTTTTTAGCATGCGTATTGCGACCTCCTCCTGAAGGAGAGAACACTATCAGTCAACGACGGTCGGCGGACTAGCACCAGACGCATGAAAGTTACGATGTCCTCAAGGAGGACCAAGTATTGACGGTACAAGCGGGTGACGGCCTAGGCTAGCAAAAATTCGGTAACGATAGCTTCCAAGCTTAGCAGGCAGCCTCATCTTCTCAGTGCCACGACCTCCTCTTGGCAAGGGCGAGCGCAACCAACCAGATATGTTCGTCCAATGCCAGAAGGCTTAGATGACAACCGCGTCTCCCCAGGGTCACAACTTCCCTTCACGGGAATGATCAGGATCCAGCGCAAATTAACACCAGCAGCCTGACACTCCACTAGAAAGCAAAGCAGTATCCTCGAAGAGAGAGGCACAGAGATTGAGATCCCAGGTTTGGCCGTGGTTACGATATCGACCCATTTGCTCGATCCGAGAGTTAAAGAATCCCCAGTTTCACCAACTGAGCTTCCTGAGGACTCCTCACTTCTAATCCCACTGGCTGACTCGCCAACGGAAAGAGCCCTTCCAAGGAGCACAAGGTGTATTTTATTGCTACAGCTCGAACAATTAGCTATCTTAAGGCAAGTCACCTCCCGACCTCTCGAAGCACGTCCTTACAGTGAGGAGATCTGATCTCAAGCCTGAGATCTTCCCTCTGTGTGCTCCTAGGTCTTTCCTGAGACTCGAAAGGCTCGTAATGGATCCAGTCAACAAGGATTTTTGGCTCTAAACTACTCTCCGGATTCAAGCACTTCGCCGGTCAACTTTTTCAATCAACAAAGATTTTCGGCTCAAAACTGCTCTCTGGATTCGAGCACTTCGCTGGTCAACTTTTCCTGAGCAACCCGAGCTCAGATCCCCGAACCAGACCTGGACCGTCACGGTAAAAATCTCGGATCATCTCAAAATTATCAATTATGCGTCATCAAACAACTTTAATGAATTCTATAATATCATTTAAGACACAATCCATAATCATCATAAATGCATCATCACATAAATATCCATAATAATGACAAGTAACTTCAATAAATGACCTCAATGTCAAAAATATCAATCCTCATAGAGAAATCTAATAAAAGTTGAACAGTAACTAAACTACCAAGATCTTAAGTCTCTATCCAGAAAGCCTCAACCTCTGAGATCACCTCTGCCAAGAGTCTACTCACACGATCTCTTCTATCATGGTGTCAACCTGTCTACTCTGGAGCCAAGAAAAACACAATGGTGAGCCAAAGCCCAACAAGTGATAATAATCAAAAATGGTATACAACAATAACAATCTCGGATACCAACTACAAAGTCTCAACATCACTCTAACAATCTACTATATCCGAGCAAATTACAACACGTCGTAAATACGACTCTAGGCAAAATAGGTCCCACAAGACGGCACATCCAAAAACAACAAGAGTGCCAATAAGCAGCGGTAATCCCCTGGAATCCGATATCACTAATAAGTGGGGATTCCCTTGTCCGAATGTCAGTGTGAACGACCTGAACATCAATATCGATAAACAACATGGATTCCACAAAATCCGAATAACGTAAAATCCGATCCATGGATTCTACAAAATATAACTCGTGGATTCAACCGAATCTCAAACTCACGAGATATCAACAACGATGAAACATCACAATGAATATCCTTGGACCTTATTCTACTATAGTGAACCAAAGGCCGCGTATTTACGCCCCTAACGGTTGGGTAAGTGTAACGAGGTTATCGATGGTATCTAACTACCCCTACAGTCCTCCCAGAGGCTGTACCCGTAGCATGTCGATACCATCCGTGATATCCCTTGCCAAATGATATCCCTGATATCATCTCCTACGATGGTCATGTGGTTATAAGTACCCCTCAACGTAAACATACCTCTTTATCACCATAATACGAAAATCAATATCGGATAAGTACAGACCACGCTAAGGTGTCGTAGCCTCCCATTCGACTAGATACCTTAGGGTTTTCATACACTTTCATTTACCTTGACCGTAGGAAACCAACAATCCAAATACTCACACAATCGAGTATAACACAAAGAAAGTTTTGCAACATCAATAATAGGAACGTCGTTCGGTGCTGACACGGACCGTACTCACGCGATCAAATCCAACACAAAGGAATTATCACGGAACGATGAAATAATAAACATAGACTAAATTATTATTTATATACTTAACTCAACCACTTTAACTGTTCTTTCATTCTATTCCAATTCAATGTTTACTACTAAGGCCAACATTTAATTTATCACATGAAGCAACTAATTCCAACATAAACAGGTTGTCCATCTGCAACAATTTAAACATTCACGGTCACGTTACCGGTCCTCGCACACATAACACATTTCCACATATTTTATATCCATTTCATTAACATCTATCATCAACATACATTCCTGCTCAATATATATATGGTATTCGCCCACGGCTGCGTATGTATATATATATATATCTACACTCATACATCCATCTACTCCCATATATATATATATATAACTAATACACCCATATATATATATGTATAACTAATATACCCATACATATATATGTATATAACTAATACACCCATACATATATATACATCCACACACACACACACACAAACTGCTATCCACCACTCCACCCCACACACTCAAACCAAATCAAGCCCACGGTCCAGCTTCTGCTTCACTTCACCCACACACACACTCACCAGCCACCCAGCCCACGGCCCACTGCTTCATGCAGCTTCTGCTGCCTCCACTCACACGCACACACACACACTTCACCAACAACACTCACGGCTCACTCACTGCCGCTCGCGCCCACAGCAGCTCAGCTGCTTCCCGTATACACACACCCACGGCACAATACATATACACACAACGCCGTATATATGCCGTATACGTCCTACCCACTGCCTGTTTCTCTCCATTTTCGAACCCCAAAGCTGGATTCAGAAGGCGTAACAGAGCCGGAACCTCATGCTCTATTTTCCCCAATTTGTGCTCATACATGAATCAAAGACGCCGAGGAGTACACCATACCAATTTCCATCTTCTAATAGTTAGAAAAGGGCATCTTTAGCATAAATCTACTGATTATTACACCTTAATCTCACATTTCCGTTCAACAAAGATTTTCGGCTCAAAACTGCTCTCCGGATTTGAGCAACTTGCCGATCAACGGATCTGGTCAACAAAGATTTTCGGCTCTGAACTGCTCTCTGAATTCGAGCACTTCGCCGGTCAACAATGCTTTTCGACTCCGAACTGTTCTCCGAATTCGAGCACTTAGCCGGTCAACGAAGCTTTTCAGCTCTCAATTGCTCTCCGGATTCGAACACTTTGCCGGTCAACAAAATCGAACAACCATATTTTCAGCTCTGTTCCGTTATCCGGATCAATTGATTCGGTCCACCAAGTTGGTCAACCATCAATCTGGTTCCCTCTACTCTCCAAATTCAAACTTTTTGGTCAATGAATCTAGGTCAAGGGGACAATATGACCAGACTCGTCCCATCATGAACATGCCGGGGGCCAAAAATTTGGTCCACGGCATGGCAGGCTAGTGATGGGTCCAATAACCATGGGCCAATGGGCCAAGTCCCGCAGCAAGCCGATAATTCAATATAATTCTTTTAAAATAAAAGTCCCACATTACTTTTAGAAGAATAGTGTATCTATAAATCCCACTATAAAAGCAAGCATCCTCAAGTATTGAAAGACAAGTTGGAGAAGTTTGAATAAGCTCTATAAGGTTCCATATGGCTCGGAGAATGGCATAGCCATTACTTGCCAATCTCCAATGAGATCAAACTGGTGGCCAGGAGACCATCGACTCTGCTTTCATCCAGGAGGCTCCTCGGCTCTCCGCCCATCCGAGGCCCCTCGACCACCTCCAGTTCTTGAAGCTTTTAGTTCTCTCATTTGGAGGTCGTCGGACCTCTGCCACTAGGAGGCCCTCAGCCCTCTCCCGTCCAAAGGCCATCAGCCTTTTGTCAGTTAGGATGCCATCCGCCTACCAGGAGGCCCTCATCCCTCCTTTAGTCTAGAGGTTCTAGGCCCTCTGCCACCAGGGGCTCTTAGCCCTCCTTCCATCCAGAGGTCCTCGGCCTCCGCCCATCCCCAAAGGCCCTCGCCCCTCCGCTTGCCAGGAGGCCCTCAGCCCTCCTCTAGTTCGGAGGCTCTCGGCCCTCCGCCTGCCAGGAGGCCTTCAGCCCTCCTCCTGTCCGAAGGCCCTTAGTCCTCCACCGCTAGGAGGCCCTCAACCCTCCGCCTGCCAGGAGGCCTTCAACCCTTCTCTAGTCTGGAGGCCGCCAGCCCTCCGTCGCTAGGAGGCCCTCAACCCTCCTCCTTCTAGGAGGCACGGAAGCCCTCAGTCCTCCATCTAGGAGGCACAAAGCTCTCCTCCTTCCAGGAGGCACGGAGGCCATCGGCTCTCCGCCACCAGAAGTCTCTCAGCCTTCCGTCTTGGAGTCACGATCCCTCCATCCCAGAGTTAGGAGCTTGTTGTCTAAAAGTTAATCCTCTACTCAGGTAACTAGAACGTTTACTCGCTAGTACAACTTAGTCCTTCTCCTCTAAGCCGCCCCTCTACCGGGCACACCTACAAGCCGCCCATCTGTCGGGTGCATCTCCAAGCCGCCCTCCGTGGGCGCACCTATAAGCCACCCCTCTGTTAGGCACACCTATAAGTCGCCCCTCTGTCAGGCGCACCTCCAAGCCGCCCTCCATGGGCGCACCTATAAGCCGCCTCTTTGTCGGGCACATCTATAAGCCGTCCCTCTGCTGGGTGCACCTACAAGCCGCCCTCTGTGGGCACACCTATAAGCTGCCCCTCTGTCGGGCGCACCTCTATCGAGCGCACCTCCAAGCTGCCCTGCGTGGGCCCACCTATAAGCCACTCTCCACGAGCGCACCTCTGAGCCGCCCTCCGCGGGCATACAGGTATGCCGCCCCTCTGCAAGCCGTATTCACAGAGCTTAAGCCTCTAAATACATCCCTCTCACACTCCCCTCAACACTGCATCTTTTCATTCTCACCACGTTTACCTTTAAACATGCATTCCTCTGTTTATTGCAGAAAAATTCTGACTTGAGCATCGGAGCATCAACGGGGGATAGCCCCCTGTTATCCTTTGACCTCTTATTTGTGGTTCGGGTTGTACAAGTTCTTGGTTATCAGCGACGGAGATCAGACCCGATCCAAATCGACCCGCAACGGAAGATTGAAAAGTTCCCTAATCCATACAACAATTGAGGAGTCGGGATGCAACAGATGTAGAACAATTTTAATAGACTTTAACTTGTTGGTGTTTCTATTGACGTGTAATTAGTAGGAATAAAATCTATGTATTCAACCTATTAATTTTGAAAGACTTAAAGAATTCTTGTAATGAATTATTTATAAGTCTAATAAAATACATAACTATACCAAGAATTCCTATCAAATAGAGGAGATTAGACCTATCCCGTGGGAAAATGGTGCAACAAATGTCTAGTGTACCAAGGAAGGTATTTGCTATTAATGTGTCAAATGCCACATCCTCCCCTTTAATTGTCGTACGCATATTTCAAATCTTTTAACTCAAGCCCATGTTGAGTCTCTCCCCCCCCCCCTCATTTAAGAACCCTACCAAAACATCTTGGGAGGGTTTGATTCATTTGGAGGTAGATTTTAACATCATATTAGAATTAAATTGGTTCGTTTATCATGTTAGTATTGATTATTAATATAAGGTAGTCCGTTTCTCATTTCCTCATCGTCTACCATTTCAATTTAGAAAAGTTAGAGGTGGTGGTTCATCTTGTTTTATTTTTACTATGCATGCATATTATTTGATGTGAAGTGGCTTTTAAGCCTACTTTGCTTTTGTCACTACCACGGTAACAAAATGCTCTTGGAGGATAAATTAGTGGTGTGAGACTTTGGAGATGTGTTTCCAAATACTTTGACGGGGATTGCCTCATGACATCAAGATTGAGTTTGTCATTGAGACGCTGCTAGATGTCACTCCAATTTTTAGAACTCCTAATCGAATATCTTATTTGGAGCTAAAAGAATTGAAGTTTCAAGGGCAAGAATTGCTTGCCAATTAGCTTTGTTTAGTATAGTATGTCTCATTATGTTGCTCTTATATAATTTGTGATGAATAAGAATAGATCCATATGATTATGCATCATCTATATAGAGTTTAACAAGATCAACATCGAAAATAAATATCCATTTCAATGGAATGATAATTTGACTAATCAATTGTGAGTATAAGTATTTGTGAAAATTAAAATTTGTCTAGATTATTGTCAATTGAGGATCATGAATGATGGCAGATTGAAGACTATTTTTCAAATGAGATATGATTACATGGAGTGTTTAGTGATGCCACTTGATTTGGATAATGCCCTCACAGCTTTTGTAGATTTGTAGGACCAAAGTTGTGACCAAACGGATTTTTTTTTTATCCTCAATTAATTTTGTCAAGAACAAAAACAGAAACCTAAGCCCAATTGACTGTTTAAAGTACTAAAGGAGAAATGGGTAGAGTTTTCCCTAAAATTGGATTGAACGAAAATACACAGAACCTGCTTAAATGCTATAGACATACAGTATAGTACTATAGACTCAATTAACAGACAATCTCATCACAATCACAGGATTACAGACACCATACTATCTCCCTACGGCATACATTCACGTTTTCTATTTATTACATTAACAGTTCAGAAGTGAGATACCAACTAGAACCTGTATAGAACATCCGAAAAATATATAACAGAAATCAAAAATATTAACCACAGAAGAATAATTTATTATTTCATCACATACATCGCATACATTTCTATATACTTAGTCCATATTCATAAATTCCGTAAGCATAAAATTTATATACAAAACCATATGTCAAAATCAAGTCTTTATATCTAACTATTTCTCTTTAGCGATTCCAAAATATTTCAGATTATCAGAAGTCTTCAGATTAAGCTCTAAGTCACTCTTTCTCGTCAGGTTTTAACTCTACAAGCTAAAGTTTATGTAGGCATGCAGGTTTCAACTTTTATACAGAATAAAACATAGTAAAACCGATACAGATTCATGTTGAAGTATAAGTATTATAAAACAGTAATTTACAGAACTTATAGTAGAAATATAATGTAGGAGATTACAGAACTGTCAAGAAATAGAAACAATCGAACATCGAAAATCAGAAATAAGCATAGCCATGCTTTGTTAATAATAAATCGGTAAAACAAACTTCGGAAAGCAGAAATTGGTCTTAATTCTATAACTTATAGAAAATTTCTTTTTTTTAATAGTAAAGGACCCAACCAGTAGACCCTAATAGCAAAGGGGGCGAATAATCGAGAATAGATTGTATTCACTCTACACAATCTAAGGATGGAAATAGGAATAGAAGATCCCTTCCCATGGGATCTAACCCCTTTCATGGGATTCCAGAATAGGGGGTTGTCGGCCAAGAATCGTAAACTACCTTCTAGTTTAATACCCTGAGGAAGGGCAGACTGCATATAATTTTATGGATAGGGTTATCATCGATTACCACCATTATGGATAAGGTATGTCAGAGAATCTAATCTGACTGTATATCAGTCACGGGTCCTAAATAACAGTATAAGACACATTTTTTCTTCTTATTTCATAACTGAAAACCCTTTTCAGTTTCATAAATCAGTTAGAATTTCACAATAACTCTTCAGTCAGTTTTTAGAATACACAGTAACAGTTTAAAACCCTTCAGATTTCCTTCAGAATATACAGAAACAGTTTGAAACCCTTCAGGTTTATTTTAGAATACACAGTAACGGTCTAAAACCTTTTAGTTTTATTACAGAATTCCACAGTGATTTATCAATATAAGTCAGTGTAAAATATTTAAAAATAAATTACACCAGGAATTTCATTTCAATAGAGATTAACTTTTATATAACATACATTTTGGATAAAAACAGTTAAAATCTCTTCAATTTCGTGATTAGGGTTTTGCCAAAATTATTGGACGATAAATGGACACTTAACACGTGCATTTTCATGAAATCGATGCCAAATATTGCAGTATATACATGTAAACATGACATCTGTCTGATTAATTTATAGAAACAGGCTTTAGTTACAATAAACATGCAGAACAATGTATTTAAAGTATAAATACAATATTTGAGGCATTTAAACAGTGTAAAAATAAATAATAACGTCCGAAGTACACTTGCCTGAACTCGATTTATAGTTACCGTGGTTCTAATCGGAGCTGAACGGGAGATTTTTCCTCTTCTCTTTCTCTTCTCTCCCGTCCTCTCTTCTCTCCCCTTCGTTCTTGTCAAGCCTTAGCTGAAAAAATACCCCAAAACCCTCAAATTCTCCCTTTAAAAACAAAGAAAAAATAACCACGTGCGGGTTCACGTGACGAGCGCTCGAGTGCTGGTTGAACACTACACACGCAAAAATGTGCTCGAGCGCACTGCTCACAAAGGGTGCCACCCCCGCTGTGCTCGACCGCCCCCTAAGGTGCTACACGCGCAGATTTGTGCTCGATGGACGCTTTTTTGCCCCCTTTTGTCTCAATTTATTTCGGTACCAAATTTTTTCATATTATTAAGTGTAAATATGAATTTCATTCATATAATTAATCCATAATTATTATGTTTCAAAAACCGGAATCTCACAAAAGTTCAATGCATACTTGCCATTTTGGTGATAATAATTGATGATATTTGACATACTCCAAGCGTTCTTTGGAGTAGGAGGAACATTTGATAATGATATTGCAAATTTTAGATAAAAACATTTGTATGTAAAGTTGAATAAATATGAGCTTTGGCCATGGGAAGTGACATTCAACGGCCACATAAGCTCTTGATTTGGAAAGTGGTAGACTTGAAAAAAATAAAAGCCATAACTGGACAGGATAGTTTATGACTTTGACCGAGTGCAAAGTTTTCTTCAATTAGGGGATTATTATCGGATGTTTGTAGAAAATCTTTCTAATGTTACGGTTTCACTAATTTGATTGATTCAAAAATATATTCCATTTGTTTAGATGAGAAATGTAATTGACGTTTTCAAGAGTTATAGAAAAGATTGACCGTGGCACTAATTTGACCATTCTAGAATGTATGGAAAATTGAAGTACACATTCATTTAAGAAACAACAAAGATATATATGAAGACTTGTTGAGTTTGATTTGGTGGGATAATATGAAGAAAGCTGTTGCTGAATTTGTTTTAAGCTATTTTATTTGCCAGGTAAATACTAAGTATAAAGGACAATTGGATAACACATTTACTAAATTTAGTTAAAGGCCCTTATGGCCCTGATCTGTAAATAGACTGAACTTCTAAAATCTCTTTTAGTCCTTAACATTTTTGTAAAAAAATAGTTGAGTATTTTCGATCAATTTGAAACTAGTAAATTGAACTCTTATATCTTCAGATACGCCATATCATTCAAAAAAACGATTCATATTTCGGACCCATTGAGTAAAAACTTGATAGTTCAAGTAACCATCAAAAGTAGAAACAGCTAATTTGATATTTCTAAATAGGTGTTCCTAGCAAATTTTGTTGCCAAGGTGTGTGCGTCCCTTAGAATAAAGAATTATTTTTTCCCTGCGTCTTCAAATGATTTCCATGCATAGTGAGCTCGAGCAAGCTTATAAATATCAATGCTTTTATTTTCTACTCTCTTTATATAAGGGTTTCTCTTTTTCACGCATTACTCCCACAATTCTTCTTCTTTCCGGTGACTCTCCCTTCTATTCTCCGGTAAACCCTTGTAAATTTCTATCTTTTCCTTTTTTTTTTTTATGGTTGATTTTCTACAATCTATTCTCTCATATTCCACAAATTCATAAACCCTATTGAATGTGGTGAATGGATTGTGCCACCCGTGACATGGTCCTATTTGAATAGTGTTCTACCATAACCAATAGGAGCTAATACTGCAAACCGTGCCAAGTTGAGGGATCATCGAGCCACAATGCAATTGGGCTATGCCTAGTATAGCCTATTATAAATATATGTTAAATTGAAATGGCCTTGTGATCTTGCAAGTTTTAAAATGAAAAACAAAAATGAAAAATGTTAAAACAAACAATAAAAAAACCCTCTTATCTTTATATAATTTCTATCCCCCCCTCTCTCTCTCTCTCTATTTTCTCTCTTTTATTTCAAGTGATAGTAAATTATTAATATAATTTTATTATCATTAATTTTTACCTATAATTTATATATTAATATCATTATTTTAAAATTTAATTATTACTTATGATATATAATTTTTTAAATTTTTATAGTAAAAAATTTTAAAAATCATTTTGATATTTCTATCCCAACTACGTCACATACTGTAATGATTCTGAATTATTAGAACCACAATCTATCTTAAATATCACAACTCATTCTAGTTTTAACCATTTTTTAAAAAATATTTTAATAATATTTAATAATTTTTTAAAATTAAATTAGTTAACAATTAAAAATATACCATTTTTTAAAAAATATAAAAAAACTATACTTGTAAATGTTCTAAATTATACTTGTAAATGTTCTAAATATGCCAAACACTTAAAGCGATAATAAATAAAATAAAATATAAAGATTATCATCAATTTAAATTGAACTAATGTTTTTAGATGATGCAGAACTAAAAATTTTTTAGTACGATTGGATACTAAATTAAAAGTTATTAACAGAATATATTGTTTATTTAATGGGTCATTTCCTTGTGACAAAAGACTATAAATTTAAAAAAAAAACATGTAGAAATATTTACAATTCAAGTATGTAAAAAGACTAGACATACTATTGAACATGATGTAATCTAAATATTTTAACATTAATATAAATAAAATCTCATATTTTTTTGGCTAGTAATATATGGTTATTATATAATAACTTATTTTGTATTTATATTATTGTATATTAATTTTTTTAAAAAAATAGTAACTACTTTCTAGAAAAGAGGGGCCATGGAATGCACTACTGTGGTAGCTAAAACAATAGATTAAATATATTACTTGTACAATTTCTAAATTAACTAATACTACTATAAATTAATACAGAACATTCAACAAAATTTATTTATTATTTTTGATAATATTTTAAATAATAATGTTAATATTTTTTATTTAAATTGTATTTTTTTTATTTTTAAATGGTTATTTATTTTATATAAAAAATATATATTATATTATTAACCTTTAAGTTAAGAATATTTTACAATTAATTTTTCTTTAAATAAAAAAATTAAAAGATATTATTATATTTATTAAAATATCTTCTTTTCAATAGTAATAATTTATAACATTATACAGGCGAAACAAAGTTAGTTACAAGAAAGTAATTGATTGTACAACACGATAAAGCTCTACATACATTATGTCAAATACTGTGTATTTTTTTGTTTTATTTTACATATATTTTATAATAAAAATATTTCATTAGCCGAATTGATTATAGATATTGATTAAAAGATGATTGATTTGATTTAATATTTTTTAAAGATTTTATTTTATTACTAAAGAATATATAGGTATCTATTAGATAATATAAAATCTACAATTGCGATAATGTCATTTGTTGATAACTTTGAACTCTATCAGAATGATTATGATATGCTTTGAAGGAGTGCTTCTCTTCCTTGATCAGACTGCATTTCTGCCAACGCACGGTTGATTACTTTCTCCTATTTTGTCACTTTTACTGGTCTGTGTGGTGACCGATTTCCTGCCGTTGTATGAATAGCTACATCCTTCTGATATAATTTTTGCGTGTATGTGCGTTTTGATGACTGGATTGGTGACTTGATTGATCTGCCTGATACGGTTTGCGCATAATATAAATGGATCGGTGTGCTTGTTGGCCCCTGCCGCTTTGAACATGGCTGGTGTGTTGTAGATACTAGATTGGTATTTTTTTATCTCAATATATTTTACGTACTTTAAAAAAAATACTATTTGTATTATTTCTCTGTTTTCATGACATTTTCATATTGTCGGGGTATGCCCCAACGTCTCTATTCTCACCTCAAGTCGAAAAAACACTTGGTGTAAGAGCACTGATTTGTTTTTTTTTTTTTCCTTTTTAATACAACTTTCTTACTTACCAAAAAAAATTTATAATTTTTACCATATTATACTAGCAATTGAAGTAAATATAAAATTAAAAAAATAAATTTAAGTAAATATCTAAATATATAAAAAAGATATATCTATTGATATCATATTTAAATATATATTTTTTTAAAAAAATTAAAATATTAAAAATATCTTTTAATATTAGTTTGTCTCACTACAATTATAGATTCCATGTGAATTTATGTAGAGTATATATTTAATTTGAAGAATACTGTATCAACATAAAAATGATCGATAGTACAAAAGAATTAAAAGTATAGATCTATTACAACTTGTATGTAATGTACAACTTATGTACATTATAATTTATATCGAAACTATTCAGTCTTACAATAAAGCCAATAAATAAAAGTAGGGGTTGTTCAAGACCTCTCCTAAACAATATTTGCTTTCTTTGGAAAAAATTCGATGTAAACCACAATCACTTAGTGAAAATATAATACCGACTAAACTTTCTTACTACCTAAGATCTACTTATGTTTACAACTTCGTAAGTAGTCGAACAAAGTTTAAAATTTGGGATGGTAGAAAGCTACTTAGCACGCATTTATTGTGCTCATATCAATGGCAAAAAATCTCTTAACTAAACCAACTAGTACTGTACTATCTAAGCGCCAAGGGGTGAATAGTTAATAAAAAATAAAATAATATATAAAAATATAGAAATACGATCATCTTTAATAAATTGATTAAATATAAAAGATTGTATTAGAAATCCGATTATTTTAAATTTCAATAATGAATTGACTCTACAAATAATGCTAATGAAATAAGTAAAAATATAAGTGATAAAACTTATAAATAATTGTTCTTAGATGCATTTTTTTTGACATTTACAAATTATAATATTAAATAATTAATAAAATAAATAAAATATAACATTCTTATAATACTTTGTATATTTTTTATTTTTTCATTATATTTTTAAATTCTTTATTTATTAAAAAAAATTAATCTATACCTAATCTGGCATAAGCCAGGTGACACAACCCAACCCACATTGATAGACCGGGTGTTGTGTTGAATTGGCACACAAAGATATCATGCGTGCCCGGCACAACACTACTTATATCCGTGTCATGCTGACACAACACAACTCAATTAACAACTATAAATCCTATGAGATTTCCCCCATTTGTCTCTTTTCGTTTCTTGTTAAGGTATTTACTTTGTCATTTTCATTCATCCTACTAATTCAAGCGTTTTCACTTTATTAAGCCAGAGATCTGGTGGTTTTAGGACAGTGTCTTCTATGGACTCTCTAATATTTTAACCTATGTGTCCTTGTGTTTAGAATTCACAAGAAAAATGCTCGAGTATTCCTGTTTCTTAACACGCGAGTTTTTAGCCTGAAGGACTTGTCAAGCTTCCCTAGTCTGGTTTATACGTTGCCTTCCAATAGATGTAAGACTCCATAGAAAACACCATGGTGCTTATTGAGGCCCAATGTCTTAGCCGATATCAACTAGGCCTTATGGTCGTAATATTAGGAGAGGAGAAATCCTACTCTATCAGTTGAATATATCAACTAACTTGATGCAAATTTAACTTATATTATAGTGTTAAATTCACAGAAAAATATCCAGAGTAAATGTCGTCATGGAGGCATACGATGAATGATCTCTGATGCATTCTCAATCATGTCATGCAATCTACTAATTGTTTCACTGCAGACTGAGCATCCGATTCTTGTTTTATTTCTTTCAAAAAGAAGTTAAGGCTTCCAAGAAAACAGCAGAGATGTTCATGTTCTTTGAGGATGCCCGTGGGATGTGGAGGATAGAATAAAATGAATATTAGAGACTCCCCAAAATATAAGGAAAATCAACCTTTACTGGTACGGCAAAGCAAGTCGTGAGTATGCCAAAAAGATTGAGGTATTATCGCCTCCGCATGCGGCTCTGGTCTCTTTAGAGTTGCTTGGGGAAATACGAATTGGGAAGATTTTCAGCATGTGCAATCTCATTGGTGGGCTAGAGTTTTGACCAATCTTACTAATTGCACCCTTAATGGAAGGTGTAAGGATTAAACCTCCCTGGTCAGTTGTTACAGAATACGTTAATCTATTGGTCTTATGAACAACGCTTCAAGGTCTTAACTCATTGAGAGCTAGTTGCTACTCAATACTCGTGAGTCGGCCTGACAGCAGATTGCCTGTTTGAGAGCATTCGGTTTCGGTGTCTGTCCTTCGGGATGTGTTATTTCAGTAACCAAATTTGGGTGATTTTTGTGCAGAAGCAGTAGTGTCACTGGCCATTATTGTGGAGGTAGCAAAGTTTTCAAAAATAATATGGAAGATTAAACTAACCCTACATGCAGCTCAGAAATTCAAATCAAGTTCCTATGTCAAAGCTCAATCTAAGGCATGCAATAAGTAGTGGCAGTAGGTAACTAAGCTAAGCAGTTGTCTCACTACCAATTTTCTTTTCAATTTCTGATGCTTAAACTCCTGTCTCACTTCTGATCTTGGGCTCTGGGTTCCTCTTTTCTCCTGCACAATGTTTCAGGATGATGGTAGGCAGAAGCTGCATTTGGGCATTAACCAAATGACGAAGCGGGTTGTGAAGTGGTGGTTTGATGGGCCATGGGATCGGGTGTGGGTTGGAGTTGGCTACTACTATTGTAAGCAGAAGAACACTGGAAGGCCATGATCAAGAAGCTCAGAAAACAGGAACAGAAAAGGGAGAAGAGAGTGAAAGAAGAGAGGTGTCAGCGGAAGAAGAACAGAGAACAGAGACACTTCCACGGAGAGAGAGGAGATCATTAGTTAAATTCATTCACAATTTGATCTAGACACCAAAAATATTTTCTATAATCTATCTAAAATAGGAAACACATGCTGAAATCTCATCACTAACAGTTGCAGTCCTAAAGTTTCCATAAATACTGCACCAAGTCAGAAAAAAAAGTGGCAGCTTATCTCTACCAAAATTCAAAGAATTACAAGGAAAATCGATGCTTAAAATCTGGAAATCTGAATTCTTCAGATTGCAACTTCTCCTAAATCTACTTTTGTGTGCATTTTTCAAAAACTTGGTCGTTGACGGTACATCACGACTGCTGCCTCCAGCAGCTGCAAGCGGACCAGTAGCAGCAGTAGTTGCCAGCCAGCAATGCCCAGAACCTTCACCTTTGAAAAATAGTTGTCTGACTATTTCGTTCTCAGTCCATTTGTCATTCCTTATAACATTCCTCCAATGTGTAACAAGCCTTTTGATTCTAGATTAAAGATCTGTTCACAAAAACCATGAGTAGCGATTTCAGCTTTTCCTCAAATATGTAAGGAAACTATAGAAAAAATTTTGGAACTTGAAGACTGAAAGTATAACGATCCGTTTAGTAGGATGAAATAGAAATTTCATTCATACTTTATCCATAATAAAATTACTATTTCACTATTTGATTGCTCAAATGGTAGGAATAATAATTTCAAAAGAGATTATTATTCTTCCAAAACAAGAATAAAAAATACCAATTTCTCTGGGTATTTTTTTTATTACTGATTATCAAGAAATAACTATTTTGACATAGTTTCTTCATTTATCCTGATCCCAAACTAGACCGGTCCAAAATTAGATTCTGGTTAGACACGAATAGGGTTTAGATAAAAATTCATGATTGTTAAATTAGACTGGATTGGACATATTATAAGCTAAACTTGCCAGTTTAGGCCGGAATATGAATATTTTTTATTTTTTAGTATTTTTATTTAAAATTTATAAATACATTAAAAATAATTAAAATTAAAATATTTTAAAATATTATAATATGTAGATTATCTAAATATATTTTAATGAAAACTTTTATTAAAAAATTATTAATTATATGAAAATACATCTAAGTATACATTTAAATAAAAAATTTTTATAAAAGAATTATTAATTACATAAAAATGGAATTCATTAAACTAATTTTTTAAATTTAGTATTTATTTAAAATAAAAAATATATATTTACAAACAAATTTATAATCTGGTTCGAGTTAGCCCAAATTGATTATTTTCACCCATAATTGTATCTTATCCAAAAAAAATTAGTCCTAATTTATTGATCGTATACGTATATAATATTGACATACATTAACCAAATCCTGTAAAAATTTTGGTCGGTAAGACAAAACAGATCAAATAACTCAATTTTGATTAGACCTATCCAAACATTTTAGCATATGTTGGAATATTGTATCTCTAGGAAAGGGTAAAAGAGTCATTTTATACTAATTTCTTAGTTATTCATTATACTACTACTGTATATCAAATATTAAAAAATTAATTTGTAATTTAATTTTACGTATTTTAAATAACTAGCCAAATAATGGAATATCAATTCTAAACTCCATTTTCATATTATTTTATTTCTTAAGAATAATTATTATGTTTCTATCTTATTCTATTCAAACAAAGATCATGTACAATGCTAAAGGAAAAAAAAAAGTGTGCAGATGTGGAAATTAACAAGAGCTTGCTACCGTACAGATACTGCAACCGTAAGAAAACACCTCGGCATTCATCCACTCCACAGCTAAACAAAAGTTGAAGCTTCTCAAACACTAGTTCCATGCTCGTCCACTTGCAACCTATATGTGCGAATACTCCTGATCTACATTCAGAAACCAGCAAGGGGACGTAAACAACATGCTGAAATTGAAATCATTAAGCAAATTAATCCATATTTGTTTCATGCGGATGTGCCAGGAGTCAAAATTCCGACTGGCTTAGAGTTATTTTCTGATAAATTTTTCCCTCGTCCATCAATTTTTCTATGAATTATAATGAGTATAGATGAAAGTTTAGAGTTACAGAATTATTAGATATCCTATTATAACAGTAGGAGCAGTTCTATGTATGCTGTTGAAAATCCCATTAATGTCTAGCATCCTATGGGTGGGTGCTGAAAAAATGGGTAGAGGAATCCATAATTCCAATTCCAGTTCCAGCTTTTGGTGGAACCTCAAACTCAATTCTGATTGTGACTATAACGGAGCCAAAATTAGTAGAAGCGGAAGACTGAAATTCTGCTTTTAATTAATATAAATCAACACATTTAAATATCACTAATAATTAGCATGATGAAGGTGTTGTATGGAAGTCTAATATATTATGTCGGCTCAAATTTTGTAATTAAATGGTAAATTTAGCAATTCTATTACACCTACATGATTGAATTGATATGATTTAGCAACTTATTAATTAAAAAAATCTTTGTTTAATTTATGACATCATATACAAATATTAGACAAATTGAAGCAATAAATAATAATTATGATAATATAATAACGAACAATTATTAAACATTGGTCTAAGGGACACTTATGGCTTAGGATTTCATACTCAGTTATTATTTTTTTTCTTACCTGAAATACATATAAAAAACAAGGGAGACAGAATTTCACTGAATTCTGACAAATTTCTCTTTCGCTATTGTCATTTTGTAAAATGTAGTTCTACTTCCATATCCATATATAAGTCGGGAGATGACAGATTGAGCAGACTCGGAGGTGGTAGGCGGAGTTATGGCAGAAGTCAGAAAAATCCCACCCCTATAATATCCTCAATAGTGGGAAACATGATGTTCAAGCTCTCTATCATCCTAGAATAAGTCACAATGTGTCCAGGTGCTACACATCACCTAAGTGAGCAAACCCTGTGACAGGAAGACGGGCTCTCAGGATGCCATATGGATGACCAAGAGTCTCCATGAGGCTGGGATGTTGGTTGCATGCGAGATAGGTTTCTTTACATCAACACTTTAGAGGACAACTTTCCCAAGAAAATAGGCTAGATGGGAGTCTAGAGCCTAAGTTACTTCCGCGGTGCCGAAACCATGGAAAGGAGCAACACCGTATTATTTGAGATTAATATCATAGTTGTTGAGTATGATACTTGTCGAGACCCGAGAGTTGATATATGCGAGTATGGTCAAAGAACTATGATGTGCTACGATACTTGTTGCCTTTAGAAGTGTCGGGATCTCTACCAAACACAAAAACATGAGTGCCGAGTGTTGGAAATAGTGTATCATAGACATGAGTGGCACACAATGGTGAACTAGTGAGTTCTCGGTAATGGACATGAGCATGAGTGTTCCATGCAACAAGTTGTTTTATGATGACCCTATGTGAGCAAACGCTGAGTGAGGCATAAGAATTTAAGCAAAATGCCGGGATGCAACAAATGCTGCTAGTTACTTGACTAAGATGAGTAAAAGCCTCAAAATCATGTGAACGATGTGGCTCATTCAGAGGAGTTTGACCTGCTTACGTAACTAAATATCTGAGTCGAGATTATTGGATCCTCAAGTTGAGAAAGGTTTTGGCTTGAAGAATTATCATTGTCGCAAGATAAATTTTTATTGCATAAAAATTAGACTCTGATACCAGGCACTATCAAATGGGCTGGACGAAATAATAAAGCCATATTGTGAAAGGATGGGATACTTCCTCCCAAAATTAGATCCAAAATTCATCACAAGAGAGGATTTAGTCAGCTGCGGAACATACGGAACACAAACATAGTAGAACATAACAGCTATTGAGAAAATAATCATATGCTAGAACATAGCTTGCTTGAAAATGTAGAAAGGGGCCAGAAGCTTAATGTCATGAATGACCAAGGAGCATAGAGGTGATGCACCATGTGCCACATAGACAGAACACCAATTGCACAACTTGGTTGTACAAACATCTATATGCAGTGTAGGTAATTGTCAAGAAAATTCTAGATAATTTTAGAATAGCCTAGAAATTTATAGAAAATGAAAGAAACATATACTTTATTTTAGAATACTCTTAAATTGAGAGAATGTGGTGATTCTAGAGTTCTCTTGAACAAATATTTATTGAAAATATTCTAGAGGATGGATCCTAACTGTCCATAGTGAAGCATTGAAGGATAATTCCAATTGTTGGTTAAGGAGGTATCATTTCTATATAAAGGGTTGATTGCCTCTCATTTGGAAGCAAGCCAAGCCAAGCCAAGCCAAGTGAGGGGAATCCAATGGGGTATAAAAAAAAAAGAGTGGTTAGTCTTGAGAGCTCCATGCATAAGTTTGGGTGAGCAAATGTTAAGAGTCGCATCATACTCTTATACTCAACTTTTTATCATGAAGTATGCTTCCTCCAAAAGTTTTATATTTTAGCACAATTTGGGGGTGAAAACGTTAAGAAAAGGCTGACTTGTCTATATCAAATATGGTGTTCTAGTAAAACGTTGTGCAGGTGATACAGGAAAAGTGTCATACGTGACAATTGGTATCAAATCTAAGGTTCATGAGCAAAGTAATGCAGGGTAGTTGCATTAAGGCCACGTCAAAGGAGCCATGGTTGAGTAGCGATCGAGATGGTCAAGATTAATACTGCAAAAGATGGCAAAGCCAAAGTTAGTGGCGGATGCTTCTTGTGTGTGGGGCAACACTTAGCGAAGGACTATGCCTAAAGGGGGAAGCTCAGTTCCATCCACAATGTCAATGAAGGTTCTAAGGAGGATGAGCCATGTCGCGTTGGGGCAATGTAGTACATCTACACAGTCCAGGAAATGCGGAGGAGAATCAAGGTCATGGGCCAATTTATGTGAAAATTGACATAAGGGAAAATCTACAGTCGCAATGTTGGACATGGGGAGCAATGCACAACTTTATAACCATGGATGTCTAAATAAGTTTAAGCTTCACTTGGTTACAAGACAAACTAGGTAAAGACGGTGAACTCTAACCTATCCCTATCCAATGAGTTATGCTACCAGTAAAGATTGGAGGTGTGTGGAAAAAATTGGACTTCACAAAGGTGGAGCAAAATGAATACCCACTCATCCTAGGTGTGGAGTCCTTCCACTTAGCTAAGAGCATAGTGACACCACAAGAGTCTGTGCATCATGGAAGGCAATGGCTCACCACATATGGTGGATCTTCAAGATGACGTTCTGAAGGAAAGAGTGCCAATACTTTTACGAAAATTGGTACCATCTAGGGATAGTATGTATCAGACAATGCCAACTTGAGGGAGGAATATAGACCAGGATAGGGTCTGGGGTTGAGTGACGAGCAGCAGTCATGCATAATTCAGCCAAGGGACTTTGTGTACAAGGCCAGAGCCACAAGATTGTGATGCCTGTTCCAATGAGGGCATCATGAAAGCAGGGGGAGTGTTATGGATGGCCGAGAAACACAGAGGTTATATGCCATGGAGAAGGAGGGAGCTCTCATCTATAACTTAGTTGCACAAAGATGTATATGTAGGGTATGTCTAGGTGATTTTAGAGAATTTTAGGATGGCCTAGAAAATTATAGGAAATAAAAACATGTACTTTGCTCTGAAAATATTCTTGAGTGGAAAGAATGTGAGATATTTTAAAATATTCTTGACAATGATTTGTAAAGGAAATTCTAGAGGATGGATCCTACCTATTGGTTGAGAAGGAGACATTCATATATAAAGGGTGATATGCTCTCATATGAGACAAGATTAAGGGAACCCTGATATGTTTAAATTATATACATAATTCAAAGCCTATTATTTAATAAATTCTCTCATTTAAATGACTTCTAAAAAATTTTTGTTTGTTGTTGGTTAGAAATTAAGTTGTTGAAGGGACAAGGGCAAAATGGTCATTTTTACCTCACTCGAACTTTGTTGGTACTGTTGTAAAGTTTATTTTGAGCTCTACACTTTTGTATCTATGCATGTCTCGAGATTCTAATGATTTTAGAATAAAAAAAATGTGCAAGATAAAGTGAATTTTGAAGATCCACTAAAATAGTCAAGTTTGGGCCTTGATTGGATGGAAGATTTGAATATTAATTCAGCAGAATTTATTCCAAAATTTCAAGCAACATAAAAAGGAAAGCTATGACAAAAGGAGAGACCTTGGCTATTTAGAGAGGGGATACACAGCAGCAGAGGGACTAAAAAATCTGCTACACGGCAGATTTCCATACTTAAAATCTTCAGAAAGGAGATTCTGCACACGGCAGAGGTGAGGCAGCGTGTCTGCACATAGCAGAGGAGAAAAATCAGAAGCTGGCAGCGGCAGAACTGGAATCCAGGGACATATTTCCTTCTTCAAATCTCCTTTTCTTCTTCTCCTTCTCTTTAGTTCTCATTTGAAAGAATGAACACCACTATTTCCATATTTTTTATTTATTCAAATATGAACTCAGTTTTATCACTAGGGTTCTAGATGCAGCTTATTGTTAAACTATGTTCTTTTTGAAATTTATTTATAACACAGTATTTACTCTATATGTTTATTTCTCTTTATACTTAATGCTTTTAAATGCTTGATCACCATTTAACTAAATTGATATCGTATATTGAAACGGAGGGAAGATACATATATAATTCATATTAAGAGAAGCGACATAAGTTGTATTGTAGATAGATATAATAAATAGACTTGAGCAATCTTTGAAGAGATGGATTAAACTTCATTCATGGTTATATTTTTTATTCATATAGAGATAAAGTGAATAGATATTTAACCATGATTTTGATGTAAACCCAGGAGGAAGCATTATATATAATTGATATCTTAATTGTTATAAAGATTGAATATTGTGGATGAGATATTAAAAGGTGGTATATAAGAATATCTAGATGAAATTGAAAATACCACAATATCTCTATTTATTAAATTTCATCTCATTTAGTACAATTTATGTAGTGATTAATTATTCGATTAATTATTTCCTCATTTAATTTGGTTGTTTAAATAATATTAGGATAAGGTTCATTTTAGTACATTTTAGTACTTAGCGAAAATTCAATCCCTTAAAAGAAAATACTCGATTTATTATTATATTACTTGTTATGATATCAGGCACTTGTAATTTAACACAACTAGTTTTTGACATCATTATCAGATATTTTTTTAATATCAATACCACATTATCTTGGTGTTAACCTAAATTGTTTATTACTTTTTAGTTTTGAATTTCTTTTGCCTTGATTGTAGGCATGGTTTGCTTAGCTTAAGTAGTTTAGTTTTGATCTTTTTACGTATAGTTAAACGATGAAAACATTAAAAAAACCATAGGGCAGCTTGTAGTTTTGGTATTGTTACATTTGTAGATCTTTCATGTAAGTTTAAAGTCCTATGAGACCATCTAAAAATATCAAATAACTACCTCTAATTCTTTAGATTGAAAAAACATATCATCAACGCACCAAAGCAAATCAAAGCATGGCCAACCAAATTCAAGAAGTATAAAATCCTAGGGCTCTTTGGGACTATGCAGTCCCAAGTGTTCATGGCACTTCTTCAAACACAAGAAACCGGCCATACAAGCTAACAATTTAAAAATCATGCCAGCCATCATTCAAATGATCCAAACTCTGGTCCAATTTAGTGTGATGCCAAGTTATGATCCAAAATGCTCATTTTCAAATATGTAATATTTTCTTGGAGATATGTAATATTTTCAAATATAATAGAGTTTCGGATGATACCGTTAAATTGAGACATTTTCCATTTTCACTTCGAGACAAAGTAAAGGGGTGGCTCACTGCACTACCACCCAGTTGCATCACTATTTGGGAGTAATTGGCTAAAAATCTTTTAGCCAAGTTCTTTCCCCCTTCAAAGACGGCGAAGATGAGGAGTAACATTTCAATTCTCAATCAATTTGAAATGGAGTCCTTATACAAAGCATGGAAGCAGTACAAGGATTTGCCAAGAAGGCTACCACACCATGGGTTGCCCGAATGGCTACAAGTTCAAATATTCTAGAATAGTTTTCACAACAACACAAGAACAATGATTGAAGCAACAACTGGGGAAGCACTTATGAGGAAGACCCGTGAAGAGGCATATGAGCTTTTAAAAGAGATGTTCTCAAACAACTACCAATGACCCTCAAAAAGAAATCAAGCTAAGAAGACAATGGGAATGTATGAGCTTGAAACACTCACAACACTTTAAGCCCAAGTTTTGGCCCTCTCAAAGCACATGGAGTTCATGAAGGTGAATGTCATTTACGCCCCCATATGACTTGTGAACGGTGTGTAGGGAATAATGTGGGAATATAGTGCCAAGCAGGGAATCCATTTGTCCTATCGATGAAGGAGAATGCTAATTACATTTCCAACTTTCAAAAGCCCCAACACATATAATACGCAATGGAGATATCATCCAAATTTTCATGGAGTAACCAACAAGTGGGGAAGCAATCTCAAGCACCTTCATCACGAGAGAAAAGGACAAACTTGCAGGAACTCATGGCACAATTAGCCACATCTACTTATTCTTTCATGGTCGAGACAGAGCTTCATGGAGTCGTCGAAACAAATTTTCAAAACCAAGGGAGTTAAGGCTTACTTCCAAGTAATATCGAGACAAACTATGAAGCACGTAAAAGCTATCACTTTGAGGAGCGGTAGAGAGCTAGAGAAGCCTAACGTGAGCAAACCGAAGCCATACCACCAAGGAGCAAATGAAAAAGCTGGAAGCAAGGATGGTGAGAAAAATTGCTATGAAGAGGAACAAAAATGCGTTGAACCGAGTTTAACCAAGGAACAGAAAAGAGAAGCTTGTGTGAGGAAATATGCACCACCAATTCCATTTCCATCTCGCTGCCAAAAGCACAAGCTAGATAAAGCAATTTTCAAAGTTTCTTAATATTTTAAAAAAGTTATATATTAACCTTCCATTTGTAGATATATTGGAACAAATGCCCAACTATGTGAAATTCCTCAAAAAGGTCAAACTAGAGGAGTTGGAGAATTCTAAGATAGTGATGTTAATCGAGGGGTGGGTGTAATGCAATTTTACAAAACAAACTACCTCCTAAGTTAAAAGATCCAAGGAGTTTCTCTATACCTTACATGATTGGTGATTCATTATTTTCAAAGGCTTTATGTGATTTGGGAGTGAGCATTAATTTAATGTCCTTGTCTACTTTCAGGAAATTGGACATAGGAGAACCAAAATCAACCACCATCTCCCTACAATTGTTAGATCAATCCATTAAGCATCCTCAGGGTATCATTGAGGATGTCTTGGTCAAGGTGGCCAAGTTTATTTTCCTAGCTGATTATGCTGTTCTTGACATAGAGGAGAATCATGACATGTGACTTATTCTTGGCCGACCATTCTTAGCCACCAGACGAATTTTAATTGATGATCAGAAGGGCGAACTCATACTTGAAGGTATGAAATATCTATCAACTTCAACAGACTCTTTTTTCTTCAAAGATATGGTGGATCACGTTGTGACTAAAAATTTCATGATGGAGCACCCAGAGGACCCCCTTGAAGCATGCCTACAACAGCCCAAGATGTTCATGTTTGGTGGTGAAGAAGGCAAACAGGAGGAAATCCACTATCTTGATGCTTCACCATCATGACCACACAAGCAGCAACTTATGAGGTTCTTCAAGCTAGCAGTTTGGTTCTTCCCACTCCACAGCCCACGGAGCTTGAATTGAAAAATCTACCTCCCCATCTTCGATATGCATATTTGGGTGAGCTATCTTCATTCCCAATCATCATTTCCAATCATTTGGATGAAGTTGAAGAGGAGAAGCTCATTTGTGTGTTGAGAGAGTATCAGGGTGCTCTCAGATGGACTATAAATGACATCAAGGGAATCAATTTCCCTATTTGCATGCATAAGATAGATGGAAGAAGCTTAGAAACCATACATAGAGCACCAAAGAAGGTTGAATCCAAATATGAAGGAAGTGGTGAGAGGAGATATTCTGAAGATGTTGGATACCAAAATCATTTATCCAATCTTGGACATTGCACAGATAAGCCCAGTACAAGCGGTCCCAAAGAAAAAGGAGGCATGACTGTATTTACCAGTGACAACAAGCTCATTCCTACAAGAACGGTGACATGATGGAGATTGATTATCGGAAACTGAATAATGCAACAAGCAAGGATCATTTCTCTTTGCTGTTTATTGACCCAATGGTGGAAAGGCTAGCTGGTCATGATTATTATTGTTTTCTTCATGGCTATTCAGGTTACAATCAAATTGCCATAGTTTCAGAAGATCAAGAGAAAACTACTTTCACATGCCCTTACAATGTTTTTGCATTTCGGAGAATGCCCTTTGCACCGACCACTTTCCAAAGGTGCATGATGGCAATATTTCTGGATACGGTAGAGTAGTTCTTAGAAGTTTTCATGGACATTTTTCCATATTTGGCTCTTCATCTAATGGGTGTTTGGACAATTTAAAATTGGTGTTCAAAAAATGTGAGGATGTGAACTAAGTCTTGAATTGGGAGAACTGTCACTTCATGGTTCAAGAAGGGATTGTGCTTGGGCATAGGATTTTGGATAGAGGAATTGAAATAGATAAAGCCAAGATAAAGGTCATTGAAAAATTACCGTGACCAAATTCTATGAAAGGCCGTGAGAAGCTTACCGAGGCATGTAGGTTTTTATCAAAGATTTATCCAAGACTTCTCAGAAATCACCAAGCCACTTTGCACACTATTAGTTAAAGACAATTCTTTTTATTTTACAAGTGAACATTTGGAAGCTTTCAACACTTTGAACGAGAAGCTAGTCTTGGATTCCACCATTGTTACTCTGTATAGGACCCCATCATTTGAATTGATGGGCAATACTAGTGACAATGCTTTGGGGCCAGAGAATGGACAAGATGATATCTGTGATAGACTATGCAAGCTGAACTCTTGATGATGCACAATTGAATTATCCCATAACAAGGGAGTTTCTTGCAGTGGTGTTTACTTTGACAAGTCAGTCTTACCTCATTGGAGCTAAGGTGATCGTTTACAAGGATCATTCAGCCTTAAATTTTTGCCTGAGAAGAAAGATGCCAAATCGAAATTCATTAGATGGGTTCTTCTTCAATAAGAATTTGACTTGGAGATTCGAGATAACAAGGGAATTTTAATAGCTCATAAATTAATATTAACTATTTAAATTTGGCAATTTTGATATCAATTAATACAGCTAAATGGACGATTCCTTATGGAACTTTTGCTTCCAAGATATAAAGGATTGTTTAGCAAGTTCTAAGTCAAACTATCTCTTCCTCTAGGTGTAAGAGAAATTGGAATACTTTTAGATTTATATACTAAAGATGAGGAATACAGTAAAATTTGAGAATTTAATACATTAATCTATGTCCACTACAACTTCAAGATGCCATAATCAAAATCCAAGCTGAATAGAAAGATCAATTCAATCCAATCAATTTGGATTATATATTTGAGGAAGATGATCCCTTTAGTTCATGGTTGAGGAGTGGGAGAGATCACTCCTTGATAGCCAAGATAATTCAGAATGGCTTACTATCAAATTAAAAGGAGATAAAGAAGGTGGTGGTATTGATGCTGCCATAGGGCCAAGAGAAGGGCAGCATGATAATAGCTCTACTTCCCTGGATGAACTTAGTTCCGTTAGGTGGTGGTGACGGAGTTGATGTCATTCCATTGGATTGTGATGATGATGATGAGCCTCTGATTATTAAATCAATTAAACGTCCCCTCTCCCCATAGCTCAAAGACTGCTATTGTGCTGCCATAGAGACGATGAGACGGACATTGAATCACTATGGAGCAAATGCAAACTTATAGAAGAAGAGGGAAAGGCATTCAAGCAGCTAGGGGTTCATCATCTCTAGTGTTGATAGATAGTTTTGGTGGTTTCAAAATCTCTAAATCCCCTGGTATTGATGGTAGTTCTAGTACACAACTTATCTTCAAGCCTAGAACTTCTCAACTTATGGATACAAGCATCCTCATTATTACCAGTACGGACAATGGTATCCCGAATAGCCAGATTATTATGGAGCACTCCAAGCCTCAACTCATTTTCCACCACAACAATAGTTCAGCCAAGAACATCAACTAATGATGAGTCTAGTAGTAGCATGAATGAAATTTTTTTTTTAAATGATCAATGGCAATTGCAATGAGGATATCCAAATCAATCGTCTAATGATCATAGCAATGGAGATGATGGATATACTTCCAGACGAAGACTGACAAGGTGGTGATACCAATATAATTTTTTCCAACTTCAACTTATAATAATATAATCATATTATGCTTATTGATTATCAGTGTTAACTTGATTAAGTCTTAGATAAGGCCACAAATTGTCTTATTCTCTACAAAGTGAAGGCTGTGCAGTTCGAGAATAAATTCATTTATTTGCTAACTTGGCAATGCTATACTAATGCAAAAGATATAACCTACATACATGTTATTTGGTAATAAGTAGCAATTAATTTTGTTTATTTGGTTTTAATTTTTTATCATTTCATTATTTTCTAGTGTATAAGTTGATACTAAAATGTTGATTAAATGAGTAAAAATTATCGAAAACACTTGACATGTGCAAAATATAATTAAATGTAGTTAAATTTTAGTATTTATCTCAATTTTGATATAGTTATGATTAACAAAAATTGCATCCAATTGGTCAATATTGATACATATCGTCCGATATGGTCAATATTGATATATGTCGTTCGATACTAATACAGTTGTGACAAATACTGATATCGATATTTTCATCCATGGAATCTACACACTTTGAGCTGGAAAAATCGAGGAAAGATTGACATGTCTACGTCACGTGAGGTGTCCTAGGGAAGTGCTGCACTGGTGACATGAGGAAAGAGTTGTCCCAGTGACATTAAGCTGTCCTTTTCTTTTGCTATGTATCCCTTTTTATTTACTTCACACAGGTTAGGTGTAAAAAGCAATACAAATTTCTGGCAGAAACCATTTACAGTGAGTGCATGAAAACCCAAACTGAATGGGAGGAACAGAGTAGGTTGTCTAGCTATATTCCCACTAATACGATCCGAATTTTGAGAAGGTTACCCATTTATATTTGCAAGTATCCCATTATTTCTATCTCACCAAATAGTGAACAATTACAGCTAGACTTGCCCTGATCTGAGAGAATTCTTGTCTCTGCCCTTGATTTCCTGATTTATATTTGTCCTTCACCTGCTTCTATAAGGCACTTCAACAATCACATTCACAGAACCAATGTTCATGAGACTCATCATCTCTACCACAGAGGACATGTTGGATCTAGTTGCATCCCTTTTGCTGTTAATTTGCCTTTGGGTTGTAGCCTTTGCTTCAAGCAAAGTGATGAACAGTAGAATTTGAATATATTCCAATCTTTTTATTGTTATTCCTAGTTAATTTTCTGCTGCAGCTGCATTTATGCATTCATTTGCTATTATCCTTGTATTGGACGTGTATCTTAGATGAATAGTTATAATTTGAGTACGGATACCTTGACAATTCCACATTTGGATTGTTGTTTTCTTTCATCTTGAGTATGAAAGTTATCTATTGATACCTTAAGCCTAAGCCAGTTTTCTTCATGCTATTTCCACCTCAAAACCACGTAGTGCCTAAAATGGAAATTCTATTTTCATTGGTAACCTAAAAGTTATACCTTGACCGAGGATTGAAATGTTAAACACTTCATCATATCCTGGTGATGAACGGTTTTTCACAGAATGGTAAAGGATACAACTGCAGCAGTTTATTTGGTGTTACACCCATAATAGCCCCGGCTTCAACAACTAATGTCATCATTACCCCAATATATTATGACTAGTAAGCTAGGTGAATCGATGTCATAATGAACTTTCAAAAACAAAAACAAAAAGGGAGAATGCAAATTGGCCTCAACTTGCAGAATCTAGAGGAGGGGAAGTCAGACCCAGTGAAAATGGTAACTGTTTTATGATACATCAAGAAGGGTTTGACAACAGAATTTTGCTCTGAAGGCACATTTAAAATTCTATATCCTTTTCTTTGATTCCCATGGCCTCATTACAACGTTGAACGACGTAAAAGACTAAAGGTGAAATGATTTAACATGTGATGAATATGATTAAAGATGTTCTTGCTTGCTTTATTTAGTTTGTTTTGGATGCAAGTTTTCTTGAGGTCACATGGATATTTTTAAAAAATAATATTTTAAAAACTATCTCCGACGGTGGGAATAGCATCAAACTATTCAGCAAAAAATGGTGGTTTTTTCCATGTTAGACCAATATCTAGATATCAAATCCAGAGATAAATATCTGGACTCAAAGTCCAGGCATTGCCATGCTAAGAATGCTGTACATACTAGCCAGCAAGAGCACAAACAAATTCTGAAATTCATCTTGGGAGCTTGAGTCCTGAGATTCATCATGGGAACCATAATAAAGCAAATTAAGAAAGAGACAAAAGTTTATCTCTGAGAAGAGTGAATGACCTAATAAGATTCAACGAGGAATATGTCACAGCCAATATTATATGTTGGTCTTTTTGTGCTCAATGGTGTACTTTGTCAGTCTGTCTCATTAAATTGCAGCTGCCACATCTGGCCACATTGACCAGCAACCACTGCCTCCAGATGCCAATGGCTGACCACCACTACTGGCAGCTGCTGGCCACCACCACAGCCAAGCATGTTCTCTTGGTTAAGTACTCTTTATTCCCTTTCTCTCTCTCTTTTCTCCTCATATCTTTGTTCAGCATCACTCAAGTACTTGATGAAACGAGACGAAATGTCATTTTGTCTATATCTAACTTATCTAACTAGCTAGCAACTTCAGATATAACAAAGAACATATCCATAGGAAATCTACCTGTGCAAACAAATAAATAGCTTGCAAGACTCTAGCATAATCTGTTCCCATCATTTTGATAACAATATCTGCCAAAAATGTTCCTAAAAGCCTGAGAAAATACCAATGCAACAATAGGTCAGATCAAACACTGTTGAATACAATGTTAACAAGAACCTGAGAAAATACCAATGCGAAAAAAAAAAAACACTTGAGCAGAAGCAGAATACAATTATCAAAGAAAAGAAGATAGAAATCCTGAATAACTAATGCGTCAGCTGAATAAGACTGCATACAGACATCTGAAATGTTATTGTAATAACTTGAATATAGTTAGAAGGGTAAATCCTCAAATTGATCATAGGCAAACTCATCTGTTTCAGTGTCAGTCGTATTAAATCTATGCATAATATTACAAAATATTTAGTTTCCTGTTCAGCAGATTTTGATTGTTTATAATTAAGAATGATTTTATTAACGCTGTAATTACGGGATTTGATAGACCGTAATTGAGCTGAAATTAGGGAATGCTTTTCTTACTTAATGGAGAAGATCTCTCAATGGAGAGGCATTCAAATAAGAACACTCTGACATGGTATCAGAGGCCTAAGAAAAAAGGTTAACAGAAAATTTGATTCTTGGGTTACCCATGTATCATTCAACTCTGAAAAGAATTTTCCTTCTTTTTCCCTTAATTTTAGATTTTGGTTCTCTAGACTCTAATATGTGGTTCTTGGCATTAATTTTCTAATCTAGCATGAGGAGCAGGATCACTAAGTTGATTTCTGGCATTCTTGGTCCTTTGAATTCTGCTCTATGATTCTGGGATGTTTTAACCTCTATTTTGTGCTGTCTTATTAATCTTGGCTTTGATTTGGTGTGAAGGAAATTCGGGATTTGGTGCGATCATCCTCAGCTTCAACTGAATCATCTTCGATTGTTTCGAGTCCCAGGAGCTTTTTCGATTTCAATCAACCCATCATCTTTCTTCTTTGTATATTTCTCTTTGTGCTAGACAAAAGGGCAATAGAGAGTCCAAATTAGAAGTGTTCGCGAGCACTGTGCCTTATCTTTCACATGGTGCTATGATAACCTTATTTTTACCAATTTGCAATTGGGGTTTTGCATGGTGCACTGATCCTTCACGTGGGATTTTTTATTTGAACTTCACGAGCTGAATTCGGTACAGTGAGTGTGGATTAATTTTTAGATTTATTGGCCATAAGCAAGGTTTGAGATCCTGTCACTATTAATTTCTTAGTGCTCTTTTCATTATAATGTAGAGAGAAAATTCTATTAGTCATCTCAATGGAAAAATTACACGACATGGGAACTTCAATTTAAAATATATGTAAAGAGAAAAGAAATAAGAGTCATCTAGATGAATCATCCAAAACTCCCACTTAGTCACAAAAACTTGATTAATAAGAAAGCAAGGATGTGGGCTATAATTGTAAGAAGTTTCAGCATATTGTAAAGAATTGTCAGAAGAAATTCTATATTTATTGCAAAAGACCAAAATATTATCAAGGATTGTTGCATATGGCCTCGGAATCAACATGTTTACGATTTTCACACTATTACCTAGCTCGTTTCAGCTTTTGTCCCAATACTAATGATCACTCCTCTATAAGCACTAATACACTTTCCCCTCACCCCAGATGGTGCAACAGGTGATTGTGTCTGCACTCTTTGCCTTAAGCCTACAAGGTAAGCAAAAAATGCTTACTTTTCCTTAGTTGGTTGACTCTATTGCTCCGAATCATATGACTGATAGTATGGATACCTTACAACATATTGAGGTAGCCAATGTCAATTCTCTTCCAATCACTACGATTAAAAATCTGGGTCATCTCCTTCTATATGTATTGGCATCACCAGAATTATCTACCAACTTGATTTTTGTAGGACAATTAGTTGATACCAATTGTGAACTTCACTTTGATCAAAATTGTTATCTTAACCAAGATCAAGCATATGGGAAGGTGACCACAAAGGAGCATAAAGTAGGACATCTATTTCTTCTCAAGTATTTTATTTATAGTGTTGTTTCTCTAGATTATACTATTTTCACTCATGATAGTACAGCCTAGCTGGAAAAATTGGGCCACCCTGATTCTTTCATTTTTACTCACCTTATGAAGTATGGCTACTTGGGCAATAAAAAGGTGTGCTTATGTGTTTATCTCTTAATGTGCCATTTCATTGTATTTCTTGCAAATTTGGTAAAAGTAAAGCCTTATCTTCCTTTTACATGGTAGTAGTGCTTACACAAGTTTGATATTATTCATATCGATACATGGGGAAAGATTCTGGTTACTTCGCATGCTTAGTGCAAGAATCTTGTTGCTGCCATTTATGATTCTAGTCATTTCACTTGAGTATATTTCTTTGTTTAAAAGATGCAGTGTTTTTAGCTTTTTCAAGCTTTCATTACTTTTGTTGAGACATAATTCTCTACTAATATTATAACCTTAATAACATTATCTATGATAAAAGATTTTTTCTAGCATATAATTTTACACCATGGAAGGATTTAGTCATAGCTATCGATACAATAAATGGCATCTATATAAATAATAAACCATATGTTCCATCTGCAGGCCAAGTTCCATCTGGTTTATATAAATAATAAACCATATGTTCCACAAATGAATAATTTGTCGTCTACTACACCTTACATGCGCTTAGATAGTCTTGGAATTCTATCTGCAATTTTCAGTTGTTTCTAAAAGCTATTCTTATATCAAACTATAACAACTACATGCATGGTTGATGGTTATTCACAATGTAATGCCGCCTTCCTTGTGACTATGGTCATAAAGAATCGACTATTGACTACTTGTATAGTTTTGCTTTTGCATTTGTTTACGTTTCATTCTGCAGGCCAAGTAGTCATTATCTCAAAGATAGTCATAGATTATGTGTATTTTTAGTATGACAGATGAACTCAGCTCAATATATTGGGTACTAGCAAAGAACATGAGGTAGAACTTAATAATGTTGGATTGAATTGTGTTTTGTTTCAATTTCATAATGGGTACGAGGACTTGGTCTTCCATCAGACACATTGCTTGCCTTTTTTTTTTTTTTTTAATCTTGCTTAGCATAGCATATTAGTTTCAAGGGGTTCCTATCTTAGTTAAAACTTTTCCTGAACAAATCTTTGCAGCTTCTGCTGAAAAATTGGTATGACAATGAATATTTATTATATATATACTAATTTATATATATAAATTATTATGACCAGGGGGGGAGGAGGAGGGCCTGCTAAACAGTTCCCATACGTCAGATTAAAATCCAACAAGTGGAATTTTACCTCAATTAAAAAATTTACAAATATGTAAATAATTTGTTTTACAATACTATGGGTATTTGGATATTTTTACATTTTAAAAAAATTTAAAAAGGAACTTTATATTATACTTTCAAAATTAAATTCGACATGTTGGAATTTTGCAAATCCAACGGGTAGGATGTGCATAGCAAGTTCGACCACACATCTTGCATAGCAGCCTATGCTTATCAGGGTCCCCCGATACTAATGTTTTCCAATACGCAATAACATCGCGATATCTTTTTGTATCAACCAATACAATAGATATACTGGCTGATATAGCTCTATCAGCTCACAATTTTCAAATTTTTTTTCCGTTCGATATGTCTAATATAAATATATATTATCTAATATATCAAATACCTATATCAATACCAATATTTTTATCCATCTACCTAACAAGTGTGTATCCCTCTGAAACCAGGAACCATGGGCAGCAGGGTTGCAATCCTGCCAACACACTTACTGTGACCTCTACTAGAGATTCCAGTTGCATTGAAAACACTAAAAAACGATGTAGCGATAGCTATAAAAAAGACAGACTAATACAAGCTGATGCCAGAAGTTCGAAAAAAAAAATATAAACAATAACAAGGAGGTGGCCATGTCGGGCCGCATGTCAATATGAAATTAAGGGGTGGCAGTTGAGGTGTTCCCTCAGTGATCGCAGCTTAAAAATTAAAAACATGGCAACAACAGGCAGAAGTTTTTGGTGAAGAAAGAAAACAATGACAGCCAGAAAAGCAAGCGGCAGGGAAAAACAAAGTAAATAGAAAGAATAGAAAAAATGACAATATTATTTTTAGCCGAAACTTTGAAGGGTAATATTATAGTTTCCTGATTTTCTTGTTGGGAGAAGCTTCTCATTTCATTATCAAGGTAATTTCTTCCAAGTCTATATCAGTAAGAACAGGATTTAATTGAGGAAATTTATACTCAAGTGCCTGGCCTTAAGAAAATAAGCAAGTGGATTTGGGTATTATGAAATTTGCAAGGTACTTAAGGATAGAATTAAATTGAAAAGTAATAAGCACGCTAAATGGAAGATTTTAGGTTTAATATGTCACGCAAGATGAACAGGTGAAATGAGATAATAGCTTCTGAATCTAATTCTTAGAAATCTAGTGCCCAAACAAAGATCCATTTAGTGCATCATCAGCATTTTTTGGTTATAAGCTAATCTAGTTGCAGATATAAAATTCATCATGCCATGCTTAAGCATAGGAGAGTATTTGTGCAAAATTCTGTTTTGAAAACTACAAGAGTATACTAGGTATTGCATTACATGGTCCAAGTGAGTGATAAAAGGATTTACATAAATATTTTAATTTAATTGATAAAAATTCAAAATTGTTTTTAAAACTTGGGAATGAAGAATATGTTGTGTCCACGAGGAACCTTATGTAATATATAATCATTGATTGTCTCTAATCATGCTTTTAATTTAACAGAATGTTATATATTCTTGGACATGATCCATGTATGTAATAGTCATACATTCATGATATGATGCCTTTGGGACAGATTTTGGTATACATTAAACCTTTAGGGCCTATATTAGATGTTTGTGCTCTTTTCAAACCGCTCTACTCATGTGTATGAATATGATACATGATATGACATGATTCCATAATTCTACATATTTTTATAAATTATGATGTTTTAATGCTGGGCTCAACATAGGTGGAAGATATCTTAGATAACTACTTTAACAACTGCATATAATTTCATCAAAATTCATAATCTAGCCTGTTTTCTATGTTGAAATGCTTAAATGAAGACCCGTAACTCTTGCTTAGTGAAAAAAAAGAAGAAAACCTGTAAACTTATTATCATTTACAGAGCATGTTACCCAGTATCTTATCCATTTTCCACAACATCCACCTTTTTAAGGCCAGGACACTCAATGGTAGTTCAACAAGCTAAGGTCAGGCTCAAGCCTTTTAAAGGACGTTCATGTCTTATTTTAATAATTTAGAGGTACTATTAGTTATGTCATGCTTAACAACTCATTTTTTGATGAATTTAAGCTCTTCCGTACATAGAGAGCCAAAGCATCCAAAATATTCATTATAAGTTTAGTTGTGTTTGTAAGATATTATTTTTAAGATGCTTGTGGAACCCAAGTTCATCTGGGTTATCATGCCAGTCATTGCTTATCTGGACACAGGTTGTGTGCATCATACCTATCAAAAAAGGCCTATCAGAATCCACATATCTGCAAAAGGATCAACTTTGAATGAGATTGATAGGTTTGCACTTCAATTAAACTTCATGGTTTGAGCTCAATTCACCAATTGTGTTTTCTTAGATTTTCTCCCGAATAAATAATTCAAAGGCTTTCCTAATGTTTTTATGTTTTCATTTCCTTCCGGAAGCCAGCCCCACACTGGTGGCTAAGTATTATGGGGAATCTATTTTAAGACCTCTCTTTGTGGACAAGAAAGAGAACTAAGACATTGTTATAGACCATCAAACTAGGAAATCATTCCCTTGAAGATCCTCAACTTCACCTATTTGAACAATTTATTGTAAGGAAAAATTAGAATGTAGGAGTGCCTTACAATGGACTCAAGAATGACACCAGACTCTGAAATCCCAAATATCTAGAGGCAGCACCAGCAATTCCCTGTCCAGCAACAAAATTTCAAGAGAACTTTGCATGATTAGAGGAAGATGACATCCAGCAACATTTCTCTTTGAATTTTTCCATGTGATGGGCATGGTATAAATGCCACAAAGACATGCAAATTATAATTTTCTATTACCAAAAACCATGATGGTTCATCAAGAATATCAAGAAGAAATAGAAAAGACCATGTATGATCATCTCTATTTTTGAATATGATAGAACGAATTCAATATATGAAAAATCTTGGTTATGCAACATTCACTACAATAGGGGATCACTGGATCTTCGTACTTCTAGCCTTACTGGTTTGGGGATGTTCTGTTCAAATGTTTGAAATGAAATGGGAAAGGGAACCAAATGTAAAGGGAAAGGGGTGAAACATAATAGGATTATGTTTGATCTTGTTGTCTATTAGCGCCCCCAAGGGAGGTTCATGATGGTCTCTAAGGAATCAATTCCGCCCATGGCCACAGTCACACACGTGGTTCCAAACACAGGCAGTTTAAGCAAAAGGGATTCTGGCAAATGGTCATCAAAAGTTCAGATGGGAGACGTCACCAAAGAAATGGTTAAAAAAATAGAAAGATCAGAACTAGGTATATATCTGATTGGCCAAAGGTCATTAGTAATGTCCAGCAAACTTAAGTCTTAATTAGAAACTGTGGTACAACTCCTCAATGGTTGATTGGGTTTCGTGGTGTATTTGCATTCCCAATGCAGCTTTATTTTTCAAACAAAAACCTCAATTACAGGAATCAATTAATACACACTATAATTCCCAGGCCAAAAACTAAACTAACCAAATACACCCTTAAACCAAGGATAATTTTTCATCTCTGGCCTCAGAGATTGATTACTAGTATTTACTGCCTTAGTTACCACTTAACGGAGCTAGTATTGTATTCCTCTGTCTTATTTGATTATACCCTCACGGGCAATAGTCTCTTGCTGAGTATTTCCAGTTTTCATCCAAACATGATTATTATAGCCAGCAAAGGACGACCTTGCCCACCTTCTATTATTCCTTTCCACTGGATTTCTTGCTAAACCATTTGTCTTCTTGCTCTGATGCTTTTCCTCACCCCACCTTGAAACTAAGTATACCATCCTTATTTTCTTGGCAAATTGGCTTTTAAATTTTACAGAATACATGACTTTGTCTTATTCATTAGCTCCCATAAATTTCAAACTAAGCAATTATACCCTTTCTAACTTTGTCATTAACAAAGTTGTTAATGGCCTATCGAGGCACAAAAAGCCCCTAGATCCTACACGCAAGGTGCAAGGCATAGGCACGAGCTTGAAGAAATCCATGTGCACATTTATAAAACATGAATATAAAATTCTTGTGTGATATAATTCCAACTGTTCAAATTAATAATAAGATAAGTAGTTAAGTGCTAAAACACATACTAAACAATAATAATAGACTCTTAATTTAACTGAGCTTAATAATATTAACATTTAGTAATTAATATCTCATTATAAAGAGACAAAAGCCTAATTAATAACTAATTTGATATAATATTCACAAATTAGTCAAAACTTATAGCATCCAGCAATTACTCATCGTCATCATTAAACAAAAGTTCATCTTCTTCCTCTTCATTAGACTTATGGCATCCAAAGTCTTCTTCCTCTTCATCAATTTCTTCAAAGTCTGCTTCTTTATCTATAAGCTCTAATGGAGTACTTTCGGAGACACCTGTCAAAGATGATAAATCTTTTTTTCTTAATGAGATATTCGTACTAATTCTTAATCTAGTGCGATGTGTATAATCATTTATCCCAACGACTGTAGCAATAGAACCCCATGTCAAATAATCATCTTCAAATATAAATTTATTATCTTCATCGAGTCCCCATCCATTTTTTTCAATCAACCACCCATTACTTTTATCAATATCTTATAAGAATGGAATCAATACTATTACGCCTATTATATCGGCACCTCAATGCTTGATTATATTTCACAAATACTAAATCATTTAAACGTTGTTACACCAATCTATTTCTCCTATTGCTATGAAACTATAAGAAGTAAATCAATAAAAAAATATATAAATTATTTTACAGTTAATTATTTCGATTGGATGTCAATTTCAAATAACTAATTAGTAATTACTTATTTGTTAGAATACACTTCAATGGCACTACATGTGAGACTAAAAGATTTTATGGCAAATTTTTGCAAGTTTGGGTGTGAAGAGCCATATGAACTCCAACACTCAATTGTTTATTCAAAAATTAATAAATGCCTTTAATTTTGAAAAAAAACTAAGCAGACAATTAAAGTAAACAAATTATATAAAAATAACTAATTTATCCGGTGTTTTTGTCTTCCTTTGTCATATAGCCATATTCATCTCAAAGAGACATTGAGCTTTCTTGTAAATTGTCAACTCGTCAGTAATTTTATTTTGTATTTCTGCACTTGGAATAAGCCTTTATATACATTTATATAAACATGTCATGATCTCTTCATCTTACTCAATGTTTGGATTTGAATTAAAAAAATTATGGGTTCAAAATATGGCAGGCCACATGCAAAGTGCAATGTAGTTGACAATTTCACCTTTTATCAATCATTTCAGAGGCCTCCGCATATTTTTATGCTCTCTGATCAAAGGATTTAGCAACGGCTTCTTTAGCCCTATCCACAGCTTCATATATGTATCCCATAGCTGGTCTCTTCTTACCATTAGTCAATCAAAGAACACTAACAATGGGACCAGTCAATTTCAAGGTGTAGATAATATTTTTTCAAAAGGAAGGCATTAAGACAATGTTGCTTGACCTCTTTCCTATTTGTTCTTTTGCCCATTTGCTAGTTTCCCATTCTTATTATGAAGTGAATATTTTTCTTAAATTATTTTGTTGCAAATATATTGACTAAAGAGTGATAAAGGCAATCGCGAATCTTGCAATAGTTGGCCTAATTAATTCTTTCTCATCATGTTGACCACCCTTATAGGATTATAGATAAAAGTGCTAAAGAACATTACCTTTCTCAATGTTGATTGGATTCTATATATCTTTCCAATATCCTCCGACATCAAATTTATGCAATGGGCAATGCATAATGTCCAATATAAATGCAATCTCTTTGCTTCCAATAATTTTCCTATTAAAAATAAAAATGTTATGTTATTATATAATGCTACTCTATGCATATTATATTACTATATAACAACTTTTTCTACAAATATTAACCTACTACAATGTAATTTGAGGCATTATCTATCACCACTTGAACCACATTTGCTTATCCAATTTCCTCCATAATACCATCAAGCATTTTAAACAATAGAATTCCACTCTTCACAATATAAGAAGCATCAACGCATTTGATAAACAATGACCCCCTTAGAGAATTTACCAAAAAACTTATTACATCTTTTTCTACCACTGAATCATGCCAGCTATCTGATTGAACTGAACATCAGTATTTGCCCATTCCTCCTTATGGGCTTTCATTACATTCTTAGTTTGATCAACATCCTTTCTAAGAAAAGGAAGTCGCACCTCACAATAACCAGATGGTTTCAAGCCAGTCCATATTGTTCTATGGATTCAATTGCCATTGCAAAACTATCATAATTTACCGCATTAAATAGGATCCTGACATCATAAATCTATCTAGCTACATCTCTACAAGTTTTCTCCCTTAATTCTTTATTCAATGCTTCGATGATTGTTGTTTGCTTGAACTTTTTTACTTTTCTTTTTTGGACTACTTTTACAATATTAGGTGTCAAATGGACATCTATGGGATCCTTTTGCTTTAACTTCTTTTGCAGGACTAGATATTGAATAATTTTGCTACTACTTTCAAAACTTAAACCTCTTTTAGTACTAAAATTAATTTCACCAAATTTATCTTCTTTTCCTTCATCATAATCATCAGTTTCATTAAAATTAGGCAACAATTCGTTTCTAACTTTTTCCTCGACTTTTCTATTCATATATTCTTTAATCTCCTCACGAACGTGCTCTAAACATTTAATACATTTTGTTATATTTCTAAAACCACTAACAATATGCTGTTTTACTTTTGTGAACTCCACCTTGGTAATTTTTCCAAAAAAATTACAAACAAAATTATTTATAGTATTAGATTCCACCAAACGTGCACAGTTCCATGTAGGATCTTTTCTATTCAAGCGTCTATTTTGGATTTCATCAATTCTGTCTATAGTAGAAAGTTTGAATCAATATTATAGTCCCAAGTGAAATAAAACTAAAAAAAGGAACAATAGAAAAAAAAATATAAAATAAAAGGAATAATTATTAAAAATAAAAAGAGCCACGCGAGAGAGAGAGCGACAGAGAGAGAAGAGAGCAATGTGCATGCACAAGAGAGAGAGAGAGAGATGTATACCTGGATCTAGAGAGAGAGCAGCCTACCGCCCAACGTGATCGAGAAAAAGATAGGATGCAGGAAATAGGTTTTCCTTTAAATTTAGGTTCAGTTTAATTTTTTTTAAAGAAAATTTGGGCCTTGCACCCATGCCAGCAGGCGCGCACCTTGTACTTGTGTGTGCACTTCATGGCCCGTGCCTCACACAGCCTTGTGCCTGGACGTGCCTTTAACAACCATGGTCATTAACTTGTAGCCAATTATTGCAACCCATCCACAATAATCTATGTGCCAAGACACTGATCTCTTATTCCACACTATAACAGCCAAGCTTTGCCATGAAAACAGTGTTTTAACCAGAAGAATTGAGAACAGACCATCAGCAGCAGGCTTCTGCTCAATCACCACTCACCCTGGGATATGTCCACCTGACTGATCTCCAAGCTGTGATTTCCTCAGGAATCCAGAGAACCACTATAAGGTACATTATCCATTAAAAAACAAACTTGTCCCCCATTTTTACCACAACCTCCCTTTCTTCTGGACCAAAAAACAATACTTGTTTCCTAATTGCTTCCTTGCCCCATATTCTCAAATCCTTCTCTTTTCCTTTTTAATCATTAAGAACCATGGAAAGAAATATCGACTGATATGTAAAATATCAATCTATATATAGATCAAAATCAACTTCATCAATACCAACATTCTCAATATCGTGACAAAATCACGATATATCGCTACATTAGAAATATATTGTGACATACGATAACATATCACAATGTTAAAATATATCAGTCAATATTCTATATATTGCTTAATATATCCAATATATTCCGATATTTAGCGATACATCAGTCAATATTTCTCTGTCAAATTACAATTCGCAAAAGAATTATTGCGTCCAATATGTTCAATACCGAGACATATTGTATGATATCTCCAATACTAATATCGTCATAACCGATATCAAAACTGATATTTTCATCCATGGTAAGAACTTTATCAATCAAATCAAGATGGTGTCAGAAGTTATTCATTCTAGTCAACAGAATCCATAAAAGAGAGAAGATTGACAAGATCCATCCACCCACAAGGAAAGAATGTGCAGCCATAGATTAGATAGTTCTGTAATACATATTTCAAATTCAGAAAAGCATGAACGTTCCTCTCCAGTCACAAAGTCCAAGTAACAGCGAAAGGTATCATCCTCCATCTATAATTTTTCTAATTGTATTTAATAAACCATTCCCAGGCTAGCAATTTGTCTAAAAAGATGCCTGCCTGTACCCAAGCAATGCCCACAAAAGAATAAGTTGCATGACAAAGTCTGAGTCAATTCACATGGTAAGAAAATATGGTGCCTGTTTCTACCAGTGTTATGCAAAGAAAACATCAATTAGACAGCCCAAAACCTCTTCTCCAGAATTTCAAGTCCAAAACATTTATCCCAAGTATCCTCCCATACAAAAAAACCACCTTCATAGGAACTTTGGACTTCCAGAACAGCATAGCTTAGCTGGTAAATTCACACTATCACTTTCACAGGATATTATAAATTAACTGAGAAAGTTCCACAACTAGTTACCAGCGACTTCAGTAGTCAGCGTCAGCAAGATCGATGATTAAGTATAGCAAGCGAAAAAAAAAAACCTTTACAATACTATCAATGCTGCTTCATGAGACCTGTTGAATCAGTCCACAAACCAAACATGATGCCCGCCAATATACCGAATGAACTTGCAGCCCATAGCAATCCCATCCTAGACAAAATAGAACATGTCTTTAAGGGGAGATATATTGATTCAGACATCTTGAAGATTTATTGAGATTCGATTGTTTATTTATTTTGATTTATTTCCATGCTTTGTCATATCTCGGAGATTTCTTATTGCTTGTAATTTTGGTAGCCTCCAAATATTTATGGAACATTATATTTTAGTTTTATTATTTCCTTATTTTAGGTCGTAGTCAATTGAAAAGTATACTTAATTCTTAATTAACCTAGAAGTAAGGTGACTTTTTATAAAGGCCCTAACTTTATTGTTTGGATAGTCACTAATAAATTCAACTCATATTGAGAAATTATGATCCTCATTCCTTCATTCCGGTAATTTTTGTTTCCCCCTTTTCTTTATTCTCTTTTCTGTTTCTTTTCCATTCCCCCTTCCTCTTCTTCTTCCCTTCCCATATTTCCCCTTCCCTGCATCATATATCCATCCAAGAAAATCCAACAAGAATTTGTTGATGTTCCAGAACCAAGTGCAAAAGGAAAAAGCGGCTGACCAACTCCCTTTTTGAACGATCTTCATAAGATTCTCAAATTTTTAAACCCAGTTCATGGTCCTTAGCTCTTGCCATTTTCTAATAACATGGTACTCTATTTAAATAAAATTGACATTGTTACGATTTGGTGAATATTCAAGAAAAACGCATGGGCTAATGCCGGAGATTTCCCAAATTGTGGACATTGGAAGGGTCTGTATTGTGCAGTTGCACCAACTAGTTATGAAATCATATTGACCATCTCCACTCATGTCCTAGATGTATGCACTTACCATAGGATTACATAGAAGGTACTTTTGTGGTTTAAACCAATGACCTCCAGGTAACCACCCTTCTATACTATGCAGCCAAAATTTACTATATTTCAGTATCATATGATTTGCAAGTGATATAAAAGCATCAAAAATAGACCTTCAGTTTTTCATCATTTTGAAGTCTTTTGACATCAAGTATGTACTGCCATATAACTTAGAATTTGCCCATTTGTAAAGAAATGTTTCTGAGCATAAAACTAAAATAAAAATGAAGAATAAAATTGGTAAAAATAAAGTAGAAAATAATATTCAGAAAAGCAAAGAATATTGTGTTATTTTTTCCCCATAATTAGGCATAAATTTATTTTCCAAAGGCGCAAACAAAAATAGTTCTAGTTCCTTTCAAAGGTAATAACCATATTTCAACCAGCATTAAAAAAACTATAACTAAAATAATGATGATACATGAGGCTTCCACATTGTGTGATCTGGGGAAGATCAAATATATGTAGCCTAATCCATACATTGCAAAAAAATAATTTCTGAAAATGGAAAAAAAAAAAGAACCTGCTGATTTGTCACCCACCTTTTTAATAACTTCATTCTTTATTTGATGATTGGCTGTTTCTAAGAGCACCTTTGTTGACATCCTACTCAACAACTACCAAAAATGGATAACAATGTCATAAAAAGAGACAAAATTAACTGAAATGGCAAAGAACTAAAGCCAGTTAGGTCCTCATCTTACCACATGAGAGAATTTCAACAAAGTGAACACTTGACCACCCTGAGCATAAAGTAAAGCTGAAATGGAATCAATGATATAAAATACTTAAGAAAAAGCAGCATGAGTTTAGAGGAAAGATGCAATACTTTAACAATCATAGATTGTAATTCTGTGGCCCCAACTTTTAAAGCGGCGGCGGATTGCCCTTTCCAATGACTGAGTCCAAAGGAAAGCAACAAATATATCAAACTGTTGTAGTAAAATCAAAACCAAACATTGCTGGAGAGCAAATGACAAATGGATCAATTGATACATCATCAATTGGCAATAACAGATGCAAACTTACAGACAGCCACATCGACAAGAAAAAGAAAAGTTCCAACAAAAATAAGTATAAACTTCTAATTCAAAACTGTAATTGTACAGAAACATCAAGGGAAGGCTGAATAGTGAATAGAGAATATTTGTTCCTAGGTGAAAACAGATTTTTTGTTTTGTAAAGTCAAGATCTGTGAAGTCAAAATCCTTACTGAACCAAAAAGAGGAAACAAAAGGAAGGGATTTCACACATCGGACTTTGTTATTACTTATCTGCTGCTTATTCCCAGGAAATGCTTATTAAAATTGAAAATCAAAATGTAAAAGTTCTCATATGTCCCAACTCTTAACCTAACCAAACAGAAAGCTCGAAAAACTCTGATTATTCTTTATTGTCCATAAGAAATCATGAGGGAAATTCAAATACTCCATAGAATTATTTACTCAGCATGGTAGAAGAGTGTATCTTTCTCTTCTAGACTTTTGCTTCAGTCATTGTTGTAGAAAATGGGCATAATACAGTACACAAAGTGCTGTTGTTCCATAATACAACCTACTGAATTACTGTATTCTCAACTATAAATTTAGTCCAACTTCTATGGAAAGCATTCTCTTTAGGCCTCACTGCATTCAAGGTTACTCACTCACTGAAAAAGTTTAACTTTCCAGGAATTTACTTCCAGAGAATTCAGTTTCTTGCGCTTGGTACATAAACCTATTTCTACCCTGCTTTCTTAATACACCTAACTACTACAAAGTATGATACTTCACAAACTCTTTCCCGGGAAGTAAATAAAGTCCCAATGTAACTAATGATAATGACTGCAGCAAATTTAGGATAGTGGAGTTGATTTATCTTTTTCAGCTAAAGAAATCAACCTAGTCAGGAGGAATCAGTCAATTAACTTCCTCTTAGTAAAACATTCAAAGGGATTTTTTTATATAAACAAGATGAAAGGCTGACACTTGACACCTATTTTCCCTGACTTGGAACTTAACATACCCCAAAATACAAGCCATTAATACCTAGAGTACTTTCATGAATGGAGAGTCCCCTTATAGAGTTGAAAATATTCTAGCACTTCAAAACAGGCAAACAAAATAGTAGCAAATTGCATGAGTTATAAGAAGCCAACCCAGAATAATCCTGCAATAGATGAATAAATATCTCTGCTTCTAGATCTTCAGTAGGCAACTTGCTTGAACAAGGAACATTCAAGTCCTTTCTTACACCAAGCAAAACATTTCTATATGAAGGCCTCCAACCCCTGCAACGAAAAGTAAACAACACCTGGTCACATAGTGCAGCCACCTAATTCCCAGTCACTTGAGTTATTTTACATTGTGACTAACCATACACAAATAACCTTACAAAAAAAAAATCCACTGTGCGAATCCATGTCTACCAACCAACAAAGTATTCTGCTCTGGAATACTGAAGTATCTACCTAGTTTGTACACACAGGTGAACAACACAGATAGATTAGCAAAGGCTTGTAACAATCTACTTTCCTTTGACCTACACCCATGTATTTAGTAAAGAAGAGTATTACATATATTTACCCGTAAAAGGATAAAGTCGACTTAGATGACAGCTGTACCAGCTTGATCAACTGTCAAACCCCCCTCAAGGGTTGTTTTTTTTTTTTTTTTATGGGGGGTGGTTGTCTTGCACACCATCTTTCAGACAATTAATGAAATGCATTGCTTATAGATTAATATGGAAGAACACTGTCCAAATTCATCCCATCAGTCCCAGTACAATAATCAACACCACTTGTGGGGAACCCTAATACTTTATGAATGCGTACCATGAGCCACATATTCATAAAGAAGAAAGGGAGTGAGTTAGACAAGAAGATATTAGGACTCAAAATGAAAACATCATTCTCGTCTCTACAAGAATGTTTATGAAAACCTCAGTTCAATAATCAACACCGCTAGTGGGGAACCCTGATACTTTATGAATGCCTTAGCTACTGTGATCCACACATTCATAAAGAAGAAAGGGAATGAGTTAGATAACAAGAGAAGACATTAGGACTCAAAATGAAAACTTCATTCTTGTCTCTGCAAGAATGTTTATGAAAACCTGACATTTGCTTCTCTTCGAGTACTAGACTTTTGCAAAGCCATCTACCAAAGGATTTAAAGGTTTCAAAAAGGAAGACTAATTAGTTCTGATCCAGCCTTTCTTTGATGGGTTCTTGTCAACCTCAATATGCTTTCAACATATTGACTTGATCAGCACAATGAACAAAGCTTTTGGGTGCCCTTGTTATCTCTACATAGCATTAGAGGTTTGCCACAAGTCATTCAAAAATCTCTCACCAAAATTCTTTAGAGATGAGACTTAGCATGTTCCTTTTGCCTGGCTCTATTTTCATCTTCAAGCTAGATTCAAACTGCCACAATCCGCTTACAACCCACTTCCTACTCACAGTCCACTGTATGACTTGAATACTACTAATAATAGCTTAAAACATCTAAGTGATCCATCATTAGGTGTTCCACCACAACCAGCATCAGACAAGGATCCCTTTTTAGCTTCTACCTTAAGACTCAAAACAACTACAAGTCTACAAGACATTTCCTAGTCTAACGTGTAACAAGAATACCATAAGTCAATTAACAGAAGTTTAACATGTGAGCCAAGTTTTAAATCACAGCATCGCAAGCTTCTCATCAGAAAACATACAAGTCATAGCGATGTCATGGCAGATCATAAAGGACACAGTGCACGTCAAGGCCCCTTTTTAAACCTATTATTAGTGGATCCACCCAACCAGCACTGGTTAAGCCTACTACTCTCAAATAATTATTATAGAAAAAAAAGCCCCCCATAGAAGCTGATTTCAACTATCTGAGGATAAAATAACTGTGAAGATTGGGGATCCACTAACTACATAACAGTGGTCTAGATTAGTCTCACAAATCTCTCCTTGTCCACTGTTCTCTATCATCACTCCACAATTATTTGCATTGAAATTTAGTTCTTTTTTCCATTTTGGTCTTTTTTTGGCATGTTGACCAGCATCATTAGTTGAATCTCCAGATTTGTGACCCAACAAGCCAATCTCCTTAAACAAATCCAAATAAATCTTTGGGAAATAAAATTGCCCCAAGGAAAATAACCTATGAATGCTATGTCATCCATGAATAGTTATCAAATGCAGACATATCGCCAACAAGCTGAGGCACCATGTTAATGGATCAATGAAACAGTGTTTAAGTGAATCAACCATATTAGTAAATAAAGCATAAATATCACCTATAAAAAAAGGCAGCCTAGTGCACAAGGCTTCCACATCATAAGTCTATGGAGAGTAAAATCTGTTCAACTTTGCCCCTACAATACAAAAAATTTGTCTCTTTGGTTTGAATCCAAGACCTCTAGGTTCCAATATAGCATCCCTACCATTACACTAAGACACATCCTAAAAAACATCACCAAGAACTCAAAAATAACAGAGTGTCATATCACATACAGCATAACCTAGCTTGGATTTTAAGAAAATCATTAATAAAATAACTTGCTTAAACTAAGACTATATATTATGTTGACAAACATTCCATAAATAGGGATTTTATTTCTTAGAATATTTTGTAACATTGATGGAATGGAATTATGCTTCCTAGAATATTTCATCACCTAGATGGAAATGATTGATCTAAATGATGCAAATATTGGTGATTTGCAGTGTTTCCTAGAATAAATCCTATAGAGATATATACACTCCGGTAATAAAACATTTTACACATGAATGATTGTTTGAAATTCCCTACAGCGTATCAGAATTACCTAGAAATTTCTAGGAATGATTATTTTTAGCAGAATTGTCCCTGCTTAGGGCCTATTGATTCAGCCGAAAAAAATTCTAAAAAATTTTCAAATACAACAGTGGGTTTTTTTTTCCAAATTTAAGTATTTTCATTATCATCCACTGTAGTTTGTTTACCACTAATATGTCGTTTCTTGTTGGTTTTATTGTCTTGTGTCCTTTAATTAAATTTTGTATTCTAATATATTTTGTCATATTTGTTCAGTTATTTCACAAACTTAATGGCAGATTGAGCATCTTGTTAGCATAATTACTTGCTTGAATCGAGAACAACTAGAGAAACTAAAGTACTTGTTCAACCAAACGAGTCCAACCACACCGGTGTGTTTGGAGCTTTTTACATACAGCGGATTTTTTTGTTTTTGGGGGGGTGGGGGGGGGGGTATTACGATGTGTATGGCTAATTGTTTTCTTTTCATTGTGGTTGCTTGGCCATGTTGCCTCCTTTGTTTGCCTGAGATTTTCAGATGCCCATTTTCCATTTGTTTTGAAGTTTGATGTGGACATTATTTTGGTTTAACAAGGTTTTCTCTAGCTAAGGGGTATGATGGTTTGGATCCCCCCCACTCTCTTGAGGTATGCCTTAGACCATGATTGGAGCAGTACTCATGCATACTCATCATCTTTTTGTAATATTTAATTACTTAACCAAAAAATAGAGATATCATCAAAGGCCTAATGACTTTTTCAGACTACTTTTCTTGCTACCGGATCAGATCATTGATTCAGGGGCCTCAAATGGTATAACTGGTTCTTCCCTTTTTTCTACAATTATATAACCTGACAGGTCACAAAAAGCTCTCTAAAGCTGATGATAAGGATGTACTTTTCCTGGCCAAGGACTGATTCCCTTGACCAAATCCATATCCTTACCATCAGCCTACATGTTCCTAAGCTTGCATGTAATCTAGATTCAATAACAAAGCTCACCAAAGATTTAAATTGTTGATTGACTTCTTCCTGCCACTCTATTGCCTTGAAACCACTTGTGAAATAGGCAATATCCCTAGCACGGCGTGTGCAAGCAATTACATAGAAGAAAAATTGAATAAATAAGTTAAAGGAAGGGGTAATCACTAGGTGGGAGAACGGAGGAGATGTAGATGAAGGAAGAAAGCAACTAATAGCAAATGAAGTCTGATACAGGAAGATGGGCATCGTATGAGCAAGGCTTAGAAAGCATTCATGATGGCCAAACACATGGCCTTTCCTCCACCGTCAAATGAAGGATTGTAGAAGCATCATAAAGTTTCCAGACAAAGCGGCAGAAGCAGGTAAAATGTGGCAGGTGAGATTAGGAAGCACGCATCATGGCTGCACAAGTGGGTTAATATCAACCGTGCAATCAGGACATAGTGGATCGAGGAGGACATCTGAAGGAGTGGCTAAATCACATGCAAAGCACATGGAACATGGCACATGGCACATGGCACATGGCACATGCATCAACAATCAGCAGGGACACATGCACGACATGTGAAGGTAAGCAACCGAAATGGATTCTTCTGTATCTTCTGTTTTGCTTTATTATTGAACTTACCTGTTTTTCATAATAAGAATATCCTTAGCATCTCAGTTAACAGTATAAATTAGGGATTGTAATCAAAGCAAATGGAGATGAAAATCACCTATGAACCATAATTTATTTTGGAGATCATTTCCCTTCTCAAATTGAAAACTCTTGTTTTTCTTCCAGTTTTGATCAATTTCTTCCCACTTACTATTCTCTTTTGTCTTACTAATTTCGGATAAGGAAATAATCCTCCATAAGCTGATCCTCGCAGCATGTGCATTGAAGGAAGAAGACATATTAACTTTGGCTCAAATGGCTTGGTCATCCTTCGTTTTCTACCATGAAAATCATTTCCCCCTTTTGATTCTATTAAAATACCTTTAAATTGTGAAGTCTGAAAATTGGCTAAATATTACCAAACTACTTTTTGAACACTAAACAACAGATCTTTGAGTCCTTTTAGTCTTATTCATACCAATTCTGGTGAATATATAGCATTTCTAAAATCTAGCGCAAATTTACTTGTGTCTTTGATCAATGATTGAACTATGGTGGCATACATTTATCTTCTCGAAAACAAATCTGAGGTAAATCAAACATTTCATATTCTCCATAAGATGATTCATAATCAATTTGGAACCAATGTCCATCAGATTACCAAGAGGAGTACTTCTACAGTGAGTTGACATCCTATTGTCAAGAGGAATGGATCATTCAACAGTCTTCATGTGCAGGTACAACTCAAAATAATGGAGTTTAGAGAGGAAAAACACACTTGCTTGAAGATGGCAGAGCACTCTTTTTCATAAGGAAAGTACTCAGAACATATTATAGAGAAGCGAGTTCAACACCTATTCACCTAATAAAATAGATTAACCTTTACAGTTCTTAGTATAAAAACTTTCTATTAAAGATTTCTGAAATTCTTCTCCTAAAGTGTTGGATAGGATAGCATTTATTCATATCCATAGCTAACGGCGAACAAAACTTGATCTTAGAATCCTAAATAGTATCTTGCTTGGTTATTCCTTACCTAAAAGGGGTATAAATGCTATCATTCTGTTACAAAGAATCTGTTACCATGGATACATATCTTGAGATATAGTCCATTTCACCTCAGAGTACAAAATCTGGACCTACACTTACTATTCCAGATAAAATCATGTAGCCAAACGATCAAGACAAGCCATCTCGACTGAAGATATAACTAAGGAAGAAAAAGCTCACAATGGACCTGATACATGCTCTAAATTGGAACTAAACCCAGCTAATGTTGATTCTATCCCTGCTGATTCAAGTAACTCTAATAATGATTTGCTTCTTTCTATTACACTTCAGAAAGGAACAAGGAGGTAAACTAAACATACCATATCCAGTATTGTGAAACTTGTAAGCTAACTCCGATTGATAATGCCTTTTATCTCTCGATTTTTACCATAGACATTCCAAAGAAAATTGTCCATGACAACATTAACAATCGAAATTGGAAAGAAGCTTTAAAGAAAGACAATTTAGTGAGATAGTAGATTTACCCGAAGGAAAAAAGGCGTGGGACTGAGGACAAATATATTAACAGAGTCCCGAAATCCAAGCTAAAAAACAGAATCCCAAAACCAATATGGAGTCTATTGATGTAGAAACAAGGAAAATGCATCAATTTTCCAACTTTGATTTTCAGATAATTACCTCAATGTGGAGCGAGCATCTGCCGCAAGATATAAGAATCGTGACTCAAGAGATTCAATAAAATGCTCCCGCTCTTGAAGGTCCTCTTCGATCATGACATGGTCAAATTTGACTCTGTTCACTATCGATTTAAGCAAAGGACTAAAGTAGCTGCCAAAATAAAAACAACAACAAAACTTATAACATTGTCAACCGCAGGAACCCATTCTCACCAATGAAACAATGCAGAACGTATGACCTTGGGCCGAAAAGGATTCTCTCAAGCTCATAGAGTTCAGAATTTTCGGCAAGTTCAAACACCGACCGTAGTTCAGGGTCATATGTACCTTTAACCAAAAGAAATGGCATATCGGCACAGTCAAAAAATCAAAGGGTAGAAAGACAAGGAAAGAGAACCTCGGTTCTTCCTCGGAATTGAGGCATGAAGACAAAGAAGACGAACTGACGCATTGTTCCAGCGCAAGGAAGACAGCCCCAAAATCTGCAGATAATGGAAGTAAGTGGGCAGCCCAATTTTTTTGAAGGACATGAAAGAGAAAATAGTAGTCTCACAGAGAATGGAAGAGAGGGCGACGTCGTTGAAGAGGAGAGAGAAGGACGAGAGAACGGGAGGTGGTGAAGGAACACCGGTGGCGCAGAAGCAACCATATCCCGCCTTCCGCTGAAGTAGTGGCACTATAGAATTCACCACTTCCCGTCCCCGGCACCTATTTCCTTTTTCTTACCTGGCTTTCCTAATCGATGTTTTTCCTTTTCGTTTTCACTTTATTATTTATTTATACCTTTTTATTGAAAGACGATGAAGTCCACAACTTTTAGCTTGATAACTTCCAACATCTAAGCCATACATCATTTGCAAAATTTGTTGTCTCTCAAGGTTTTTTTTTGGTAATTGCTCTCAAGGTTGAATCGGGTCTTCGATATATGGTTTGCAAATAATTTGAACATAATTATAAATTATGGAACACAATATATACATTTCAAATCTTATAGTAAACATTTTTAAGACATACATTTTGAGATCCGAATTTTAGACGGACCTTGGTTCCTACTTTAAATCTCCTTATCCGATTGACTTGAATCACGTAGATCCATTCGACATCTTTAAAAATCTAGAACTTGCACACACAAAAGAAATATGAAAGTTAAGATCACCTATGGGGATTGATTCCCGATAGACTCTCTAATACTCAAGTCAGGAAAATTTTTCTTCATATCAAAAAAAGTTGTAAATAAAAAATATGTCTGTGTTTTTTTATGAATCTTTTGGTATTGTATCTGATTGTGAGAGAATCTGTCCCCCCCTTTTCTGTATCCAAGAGTCTCATTTTATAACGCTGGGATCGTTTTGAAAATGCTTGCCCATTTTTGTCCGTTCCTATAACCACCTTTATATTAGGATGAACAATTTCGGGCCTATCATCATGGATAAGGATTATCGGTTACAAGCAAAAATGTAAATCGAAATTAACTGCAGCGCCTGGGCCTTGGGACAAGTCTGACCCATTTTATGCCATTTGCAGGGTTACTTCTCCTTTGGATCTCCTTTTCATTGGACATTTCTATTTAGATCAGCCTAATTTTAACCGTGCCCATTACTAGCCCCCTATGCTAGAGGTTTAAGAATTCAACTTTCAGTATAACTGTTGATGACTCACGTTGGCCCTGATTTGATTCCCTTTATCTAGCGATTCTCTGCGGATTCACTGCTAATTTTTTACGATAATGAATATCTGGCTAATGTGGAAAAATATTATGCACTTATTGATCTATTGTTCCCTCTTTAACTATAAATAAGGGAAACTGCTTATGTTCTTGCATTACATTTTGTCATTACAGCAACAATCTGATACTGGTATGGGTTTCTTGCTATCAACAGTTATAATCAGAGATAATTTATTTCTAAAGCTTCAGGAGGTTATCGTGAGCATCTGAAATCTGTTTTGATTTTTCCTTTTTATATGGGAAGCCACTTTGGTTTTTTCTCTTCGTGCTTGATTTGAAGTTGCTCTTCCATTACTGTTGGTGAATAAGAGGGTTTTGAGTTCCTGTGGACCTCCATTCACCCTTGCGATGGGTCCTCTTCAAGTCAAGTCGTTCCTTTTGTTCCTCATCTCCAGTGACATAAAGTTTTGCTGGTTGCCAGGAGCATTTTTAGCTTACTTGCTGGTCTAGAAGATATCTAAAAAGCTCTCTACTATTTCCATTTTGTTGTTATGTATTCGGCATACTTACTACTGGATGTGTTGTATCTTATAGAAGCGAATCATAAATGGAATCTTCAAACAATTTTTCTTGCCTTCATTTTTTTATGAAATTCAAGATGGATCTGAATCACATGAGCAAATCCAATCTAGATATAAGCGGCTGGCAAAACTACCGGTTTGGCCCAAAATTACTAACTGACAAAATTACCAGTATGACCAAAATTACTGGGCAGCAAAACTACTAGTTTGGCCAAAATTACTAGGCGAAAAAACTAGTTTGGTCAAAATTACCAATTAAAAAATTACCGGTTAGGCTAAAATTACTGGCTGGCAAAATTACCGATTTAACCAAAATTACCGACTGGTAAAATTACCGATTCAGCCAAATTTACCGATTTGAAAAATTTTCATGATGGTCAAAAATATCGGAGTGGAAAATTTCCAAGACGGCCAAAAATGCAAAAGTGAAAACTTTCCAAAATGGCCAAAAATATCGGAGTGAAAAATTCCTGAATGGCCAAAAATGCTAGAATGAAAAATTTTCAGGATAGCCAAAAATGTCGGAGTGGAAACTTTTCAAGGTCACCAAAAATGTCGGAGTGAAAAATTTCAGGACTGGGCAAAAATTACCAAAGTGGAAATTTTCAGAACTAGCCGAAATTACCAATGTGAAAAATTCTAGGACTCGGTGAAATTACCTAAGTGAAAAATTCTAGAACTGGCCAAATTTACCAAAGTAAAAATTCTAGGACTAGGTAAAATTACCAAAGTGGAAAATTTTAGGACTGGCCAAAAATACCGGAGTGAAAGTTCCAGGACCGGCCAAAATAACCAGATTGAAAAATTTTAGGACTGGCCAAAAATACCGAAATGGAAAGTTCCAGGACTTGCCAAAATTACCGGACTGGTTTAAATAGGACTAAATCCATTAGCATGCAACTGGTTGGTGTTTTCGAGGAGTTTCTTGGAACTTGGGCTATTTTGAATTTGACTGATCCTTGCTTGACAGGTGTCCACCGTTCTGCCACGTTAACTCATCATTTATGATGAGGACAGTTGGGACACAATTTTTGGGATTGACTTATAGATTCAAATCCCCTCAATATATTTCAAAAACTACATCGTTCCAGATACTCAAAGAACCTCTACAAATTCAGCACTGTTTCGCCTCCCATTATCATTATAAAACTCAGAGTTTTTAAATTTTTCGACTTCCTTTCCTCTTTATCTCTAACAATTTCGTCTCCATGGTCCCTTCTCGAGTAAGTGAGTTTCGATCGGTGATATCAGTAGCCAAGATCGATAAGCTTTACTCTCGCTATAAATTCTCGAAGAAAATTTCATTTGCGATACCCACGAATGATGATAGGGCAAACACTCCTCCAAGTGGGTTTATCACCGTGTATGAAGCCCACTTAAAGAGTGGACTTCTTTTTCCTATTACACGAGAACTGCTACAAATCCTTTCTGATCTGGGTGTTCCCTTAGCCAGATTTCATGCCAATGCCAGTAGGTATTTATGTAACCTTTGCATCTTTTTTCGCATTCATGGATTGGAGCTTAACTCCACAACCATTAAGGCTATTTTTCGATTCCAGCAAAGCGGCGACTAGATTTTACTGTGTCCCCACGAATTAGATTTACACAGGATGATTTATAAATCGATAAAGAATTGGAAAGATCAATATTTTTCATGAAAATTTCAATTGATTTGCCAAATGAATGGAAAACTGTATTGGAAGATAAGATTAGTACCTAGGAGAAGGATTCTGTGATATTATTGGTTGAATCCCTCCGAAAGAAAGCTGATTCTTTTATCAAAAAGAATAGGAAACGCCAATTTTTTCATGAGATTTTAGCGCTAACCGAATGGGAGCCTCAATTGGAAGTGGCTGAAGAAAACGTCTCGTCAATGAAAAGACATAAGAGGAAAGCAAGCGGGATAAAATTTAATGAACCCTTGATTAGACGCCGAGTGACTTCCTCTGAATCTCTTATTCAAGCCCGTCCAACTTTAGAGACAGGAATCGGAGCTGATCTTATTGTGGGTGGTCAATCCGTCACTCCGCCTGTCGAAGTCTCACAAGAGCAAGAAATTGTCGGAGAGCTAACTGGTGCAGGGAGAAGTGAAGGTATTTTGAACAAAGAAGCACAACCTGTCCATTTGCCTAAATTAGCCCAAGCCCAATTGAAACCTCCTGTCATTCCGGCCAATACAGAAGGAAATGCCATAATGACAAAGGTAATGGAGGAGAGGCCAAAATCTCCCGTAATTGACCGAACAACTTCTTCATCTCATCCAGAAACCGGTCTACACCAGTTAGATTGGCCATTCACTCCTGATGCAATGGCTTCCTCATCCTAACCAAGTCCCGTAGGATTACAAACAGATCATCCACGAACTCCTACTTCTTTCTTGAGGATCCTTTTGATTGAGGTGGCTTTAAGGGTGTCTTTTATCTTAGTATATTCTTAGCGATCTTTTACATTCAGTTTAAGTAATGACCTAATCTAATTTTTATCCTCCTCCTATGCTCGTAGGATGACAAACTGGAAGATTACTTAAAAATTGGCTTGTATCAGAGAAAGTTGTGGGTTCAATAGCTACAAGGAGAGGTAAATAATTTAAGGAAGACCCAAGTCAATCCCAACGTTGTAGAGAAAATATGAAGACAAATAGATGTTGCAGACGTTGAAAACCGATAGTATTGTGACCAAGTGTCTAGCCTCCAACTTGAACTGCAGAGTATTAAGAAAGCTCTTAAATCATTTGAACAACATCGTGTAAATCTTCGAAATGAGGTTGCTCAATTGGTTCAGAGGTAAAGAGCCGTCTCAAACCAGAGGAGGTGGGACCGGCTCTAAAGACCATATTCTTAGAGGGTGTCGTGTTATGTCAGCATATTACTTTACAGGTTGATCAACATTTTCCTATCAACTTTTTCGATGAAAGCAATAGGGGTGCCCAGGGTTTATCAGACTTGCAAGACTTTACTAATATTGGAGAGCCATCTTCACATCCTCCTGGGAGCCCCCAGCCTTAGATTTGACTTTACTATTGTAATGAGATTCTGTACAATTAATGAAAAAAATGTTGTGTTCCCATAACTGCTGCTCAAAATCTTTACCATCTGTTTTAATATTTTACCAGTTTAGTGCTATCACTATTAGCGCCAGGCTTTGGGATATTTATAATCATTGAAAATGTGATGCTATTACAATCACATCTAATTAGGCCATAGTTAACTAAAAGTGCTCATCCCTATGCTAAGGATTCAACACACTTTTATTGAATAGCCCCCTAAGATTTAATTGTTTAACCGTATAAAGTCACTTGGAATGGATCTAATGTTCAAATTTGGCCACTTATAGGCCACTTGATAACTTGACCAAAGGTGCTTTGACCGTCAATTGGTTATGAAACAGGTGGGAAGAAATCCTGCCTAACTTAGGGGTAGCCTAGGCCTTCTCATTTTATGCAATGTCATGGGCGCATTTATATGTTTAAATAAAACAATAAATAGAAAGAACAACAAATAAACAATAGTTTATTTTATTAATATTTAGTGCAAAACATGATACAGGCACATTCAATGATACATGCATCACCTACTTAGAGTCAGTACAAAATTATTTATAGAATTTCTTTAGATAGATCGCATTCCATGTTCTAGGAATTAACTTTCTGCTTTGACTGCCCAAATATATGTTCCATCCCGAAAAATAGCTAATACAAGGAACGGGCCTTCCCAATTTGGAGAGAGTTTATTCCTATTTACCACTTTCTCGGTTGCTTTTATGCTTCTTAAAACTAAATCTCCCACATCGAATTTTCGCACCTTCACCCTTTTGTTGTAGTATCATGTAACCCGTTGCTAATATGTAGCAGTACACACTTCAGCTATTTCTTGGGCTTCATCAAATTTGCACAATTTGATAATCCACTTGACCAGTCTTCTAGACATATCAGGCTTCCGTAATATAGCTTTCAACAGTTGATGCGTCAAAACAATTATCCTGTGTACCTGAAAATATGGTCGCAATTTTCTGGCCCAATAGACGAGTGCCAATGCGACTTTTTCAATAAATGTTAACGGATCTCTACGTCGGTTAACTTCTTACTAACATAATAGACCGACTGTTCCATATCTGAATGTTTTTTAATCAAAACCGAACTCAATGCAACTTCTGATACTGCTAGATAGAGGTATAAATCTTCTCCTTGTTTTGGTGAAGCCAATAAGGGAAGATCGGATAAATAGTTCTTCAATTCTTAAAAAGCAGCCTCGTAGTCAGTTGTCCAAATGAAACCATTGGTTTTTGCCCCTCTCAAAGCTCTAAAGAAAGAGACATACTTCTCAGCAGACTTAGCCAAGAATCAAGATAAAGCTGCAAGTTTTCCAGTCAACCTTTGAACATCCTTTACCGTTTGAGGTGGAGCCATGTCGATGATTGCTTTTAATTTTTTCGGATAGGCTACAATCCCTTGTTGGGATACTATGAAACCTAAGAATTTTCCATAAGATACTTTGAAAACACATTTGATCAGATTTAATTTCATTTGATGTTTCTGAAGTACCTCAAAGGTCTCACTCAGATCTCGAATATGGACACCAGTAGATTTACTTTTCACGAGCATATCATCTATATATACTTTCATGTTTTGACCAATTTGAGTTTTGAATATTTTGTTTACAAGCCACTGATACGTGACTCTTGCATTCTTCAAATCGAAAGGCATGACCTTATAATAATATGTGCCTTGATCGGTCATAAAGGAAGTATATTTTTCGTCTTCTGGACTCATTTGAATTTGATTTTATCTAGAATATGCGTCCATGAAGCTTAACAACTCATATCCTAACGTGGAATCCACCAACAGATCTATTCTGGGTAGCGGATAGCTATCCTTCAGACATGCCTTGTTCACGTTAGTAAAATCCACATACATTCGTCGCTTCTCATTACTTTTCTTCACAAGCACCACAATGGAAAACCAATCAGAGGATATTAGACTTCTCTAATGAAATCGGCGTTTAACAACTTTTTCACTTCTTCACGAATAGTAATAAGTTTTTTAATCGAGTGATTCCTTTACTTTTGCCTAACAGACTTATGTTTGAAATCGAGGCCCAACTTGTAGACCATGAATTCTGTTGGGATTCCTAACATATCAGTGAGAGACTATACAAAGACATCCACATTATGTCGGAGAAAGGTAATAAGCTGGTCTCGCATATGCTCAGAAAGTGAATTTCCAATTTGTATACATTTTTTCGAATCATTGGGGTCCAGAGGGACCTGATCTGGCGTCTTACCGGATTGGACTTATTGTAGAGTTATTTTATCCCAGTAATCAAAGTTCTCAACTGGCCAGTCTGGAGCTATTTAGGTAATTTGAAACAAATAACATGTCTGACGAACTACTCGATTACCCAGGACTTCTTCCACACCATATGGAATTATAAATTTTATTTTAAAGTGTGGGATAGAAGTTATAGCTCCAAAGATCGATAGGCATGGTTGGCCTAAAATAACATTGTAGACAAAAGGTAGATCAACTATCAAAAAAGTTAGAGTATGAGAGGAAATTCTTGGGTATGTCCCCAAGGTAACTTCTAGTTGTATGGTTTCTTGGACGGATACTGATTTATTGTCCAATCCATGAAGAGGTCCATTTGAAGGTTTAAGTTGACTCTTTTTTAGCCTCAACTTAAAATACGCATTAAGGTAAAGTAAATTACTTGAATTTTTATTATCTATAAAGATTCGTTTTAATTGGTAATCCACATTACCATCAGAAATAAGTGCTGATACAACTAAATAATCTAAATGAGAAAGTTGTACATGTGACATATCCTCTTTGTCAAAACTAATTACATCATCTCTGATCTCTAACCTCAGCTTTTTTTCATTGCCTTCGTCAACTTTTGGTCAATCTAGAGTGTGGCCTTTCGATAGTTTGGTTGATATCATACTAACCACTCTGTTTGCCACTCTATTCTTCGGATGTTGTTGTTATTGTTGATCATGCCTTTCCTCTCCTCTTTCTCCAGGAGTCTGTTCTAGATCCTTTAGAAACTTGGTGAGGTGTCCCTTTCAGACGAGTTTCTCAATTTTTCTTCGTAAAGTCCGACGATTCTCTATACTGTGGCCAAGAGATCGATGATAATCATAGTATTTGGATTGATCTCCTACTTTCGGGTTTTTCGCAGGCTTTGGCCACTTGATGAATTTTTCTCCTCGGATTTGTATAAAAATGTTAGTTCAAAAATCATTCAAAATAGTCAAATTTAAAGGTTAGAACTCCCTTTGACCCCCTGACTCGATCCTGGATTGCTTTCTTAAGTCACAAAAGTCAACATGGTCTCCATTCCTTTTCCTTTCATTTGTTGGTCCTTGCAGTGTGTGATCTGCATAACCTGGCTTCTTTACTTTATTTACTTCCTCCGCTACTATGTACACAAGGGTGATGGTTTCCGTCTCTGTTGCTATGGACACGGTCAAATTTGGGCTAACCCAAATGGAAAGGCCCAATTAAAAGGAGGCCTACTGGAGAAGTAATCCTGTATATGGCATAAAATAGGCCAAACTCCTTCCAAAGTTCAGGCGCCGCAGTTAATTTCGATTTACATTTTTGCTTGTAACCGACAATCCTTATCCATGATGATAAATCCGAAACTGTCCATCCTAATCCAAAGTTAGTTACAAGAATGGACAAAAATAGGCAAGCATTATCAAAACGGTCCAAACGTTATAAAAGGAAGCTCTCGGATACAGAAAGGGGGGACGGATTCTCTCTCAATCAGTTATAATACCAAAAGATTCATAAAAAACACTAACATATTTTCATTTACGACTTTCTTTGATATAGAGAAAGATTTTTCTGACTTGAGCGTTAGAAAGCCTATCGGGGATCAATCCCCGTAAGTGATTTGACTCTCCCTTTTTATTTGTGGTACACAGGTTCTAGATTTTTAAAGACGTCGACCGGGTCCATGTGATTCAAGTCAACCGGATAAGGAGATTTAAAACGGAAACCAAGATCCGTCTAAAATTCAAATTCTGAAATGCATCAAAGACATTTTATTTAGTCCCAAAATTCAAATGGATGCCAATGGATTTGCTTTAAGATGGCAATTCCTCATGCAGTGTTGAGACGGCCTTTAAAAAAACATAAAATCTCTATAAAGAATATAAATATTTTGGTTAATATTTAAATGTTTTTGAAAATAAGTTGTTTGTTAGTTTGACATATGCAAATTTATTTTATATTGAATAATATTACAGTAATTTTTATTTCTACCTTGACATAGAGAGAACCTTTAAAATCACTTATGGCCGATGCCTTGAGCTACTCCCTGATGTCGGAAGCCGTAGACAAGTTTGCGGTTGCTTGAAGGCCCTCTGAATTTCTGATGACCTTTGGTCTTTTTCTCTCTTATCTTAAAACGATAGCTTTTAGATTTTTTTCTTTTTGTTCCTATTTTTTTGGTCTATTTTTGGCCAATAATTTGTTTTTTTTATCTCGTAATGTTAGTGACATTTTTTTCGATACTCGGGCTTGCTCCTTATGTCTTTGATCTACTTCTAAGTCGGAAAAATACTTGGAGATAGAACATTGGTACTGGATGTTCTTTTATTTTTCATTAATTAAATCTTTCCTTACTAAAAAAAAAAAGAATATAAATATTTAGGAGAATATTTAAATGTTTTTAAAAATAAGTTGTTTGTTAACTTGACATATGGTTAATTATCTTATATTGAACAATATTACAGTAATCTCACTACAATTGGACGTTGCTTGCAATTATTTTAGAATAATTAACATCTATCTGTCTTCTATTAATTGATACTAATTGAATATGGAGTTGGATGGATATACTAATTAGTATAGGCATCATTTTTGTTCAAATATGAGCTGTTATGGTTATAACTAAATCTATTACAATTGTCAATAAATATCACTACCTTAAATCATATTAGTTTACAAATCCATATAAAATAAATAAATAAATAAATAAAAGAAGAAGAAGAAAAGCAATTGAAGGTGCTAAAATGTTGGAGGATTGGTGTGTTTGAGAACTTGAGGTTTTAAGTGTTTCTTGATGGATAGTCTTTTGCTGATTTAGTATCACAAAAAGCTTGCTTTCACTTAGCCTACTAGAAACATTATGCGTCTACTGGTTTGGCACTTTGAAAAATAAACAAAAGCTGATCAGCAATAATATAGGCTAAAAATGTTCTTTTTTATGTTCATATGCATACGTTTATTCTTAAATTGATTTGTGAGATTTGTGATCGCTCTTCCCTCCTGCCGGTTCTTCAAATCTCTTTTGGTATTCAAAGAAAAAAAATTATTTGATCATTCAATCAATCAAGTAAGGTGTTGGTTTTTTTTCTTTTTTTTCAAATTAAGGTCTTCTTCGAAAGAACCACAGTTGTATTTGTAAGCCAAGTCTCACCACAATAGCATTTGGTATGGCGATTCAAACCCAATTCATAATTATCGTCCAAATCATTACACTAAAATATTAAAAATCTCAATAAAATTATCACAATAATCGTGCATAAATGATAAAAATATGATTACTAAACTCAACGATCTAGATACATTAAAGGCATGAAAAAAGCACCTCCCGAAAAATAAAACCACAAAGTATCATAATGTTTTCAACTAAAAATGTCTAAATATAAAAAATATCATCATTTGGGCTCTCCAAATAATCATCATCTCTAAGGCTCTCTTCATACGCAACAATTTCACAAACACTCTCACAATGGCCTAGCTATTCTAATAGAAAAGCAACGGTAATAATGAGTGAAATATCCAGTAAATAAATTTTGACTGAAAATTGGATATCAATTAATAATGGCTCAAATATACAAATAATAACAATTCTCAAATATCAATATCTTAACGATAATAAGTGACATAAACAAAAATATAAATAATGTCAAAACTCAATCGATGATATTAATAAATAACATCCATAATACCCGGGTTCAATCAATGACTTTTGAAATAATTGCTGGATTTTCAACAAATTCCAATGAGATTTTAAAATATCTTTGATATTCTTATTTTTTTAAAAAATCTGACTCAATAAGAGGTCAATAATATAATATAAAAATGAATATGCATACACTTTATTTTGCCACTGTAAATTAAAAGTCTACAAATTTACACATTTATTGGTTAAGTAAATACCGCAAGGTTCGATATCCATAATATGTAACTACCTCTATAGATTATCTCAGATGTTTATATCCGTAATATGATCATATTATTTCCAATCTCCCTAATTGTGAAACCTTAGATATTACATTATATGATGATCATAAGATTGTAGACACCCGATAAAATTTATTGACCTCAATTAATTGGATATAGAATTTATATCAAAAAAAGTGTAGGCTATACTAACGTTTAATAGACTCATCTTCAACCATATATATTAATATTTTTATATATTCTCATTTACTTAGCCATAAAATACCAAAATGTATATTCAATACAAATCAAAGGACAACTACATTAAATCAATGAAATGAAAGAATAGAGGAATCAATCTAAGCACCAAAGTACCCCATGCAATTACCTCTTACTAAAGCCCAATAAAATCTTTTGAACTCTTTAAAACTCTGGAATTACATTTATATGTCTCAAAAACAGTGATTCAACTCGAATTCTGAAAATTATCATTTTAGCATCTAAACATCACCTCTATCATTCAAATAATATTCTAATAGTACACAATCACTGTACACTATTCTATTTGAAAACGAAGCCAAGCTCCACACGTTATTTCTACCTCTAAAGCTTTATAACAATTTGTTAAATTGTTACTTCCCATTTAACATAAGAGAATACCACAAATTCGCAAAGCTCTCAAAACAATTTGCTAACATTCGAATGACACTTTGGACGTCTGGCTATATCCTTAACTTGTGCATAATGAAGCATATAACTCGTGCATAGATCTATACTATCATCAAATGGGACTACGGCATGACTTAACACAAGTAATTTAGTAGTTCTATCATCTTATTTAAATATGCAACTCAAATAAACCATCTATTATACAGGGCATTCAAACGGCTTTCAAATACTTAAAACAGAAAGAATAGGCTTAAATGTTAGTTTAAACAATTCACAAACATCAGATATAAACACAAATAAAACACACCAAAAATATTCTAATAAGTATCAAATTAACAGTCTAATATTTTTTTATAATTTCTCACAAATAAAAAGATAATGAACAATATGCAAAAGAATTTCAAAAGTGGAGTCAAGAAAATGTCACAAAGTAACTTGCAAGAAATCACAAGCTAATCATCAAAAGGCAACAATGTAGCCTGCGTTAAAGCTTAGCTTCCTTCTTTTCTCTCTCTTCTCCCTTAGTTCTCCAATTTATTCCTTTCCATAAGATTATTTTACAAGCTAATCCTCAAGCTTTTTTGCGACTTCTCTCTCAACTGTAAGATTATATTTACAATAAGAAAGAGAAACCTTAATGGCTTCAAGGATTTAAAATCAAAAAGAGGTTCCCTAGCTTCAAGGGTTAAATTCCCTCCAGCGTATTTTAATTTTAATAATATATGCTACCAAACTTCTACAATTTAGCCAAGTTGGTTACTCTAATTTACCAAATGAAAATTGCTTTCAAATATGTAGATAGTCGGTTTAAATAATTCTTCTTTTTATATTTCAATCAAGCTTTTAAATTTAAAATTTTTCTCTAATAATCCTCCTAAAAGTTGGACATCTAATCTATTTAATTACAATCATCCATTTAACTTAATTGACTTCTTCACCGAATATTATATTTCAAAATTTTCTCATTAATGTCAATTTTAAATTCTTTTGAACTTTAAATTCATTCACGGAATACTCCTTGAATTCGGCCAACTATAATAACCACCAATTTGAAAGTCCACCTTGAAATTTTTAACTTTTAAACATTGAAACTTTCCACTTATCTTATCCTCAAATTGGATCATGGTACCACTTATGACATTAATCTCTCCTAAATTTAATTTACTTACCATGAAATGAACATCATGAGTTTGTAACCTAATCTGTCTCACTTAAGGAAAACATAAATTCTAAATTATTTGACCCAAATTATTTGTAGCAACTCTAATTCAAATCATTGGATTCGGCCTGAGCCAACCTTATAAAAAGATTCAAATTATAAATATTTATAAATATATTATAAATAAAATATTAATCATAAATATATAGAAAATTAATAGTCTTGCCTTCTATTAATACGAAAGCTTCTAAATACTAAAATTACATCCAATCTAAAATCTTTATAGTAAATATTCAATCTCTACTAGCTCACTATCGACCTCATTTACTCTAAAATCAAAAAAGTATAATTAATGAGATAAATACCTAATAAATGAATATAACCAATAATATTAAAATGTAATAAAATATTTTAAATAATAATATCAAATATATATATAATTGATAACAAAATCTAATAAATACATATCATAACTTCAACTCAAAAGTTATAAGGTAACTAAATATTAAAAATACAACTATGTTTTCACCGGATGTAAATATTAACAATGATATTATAACATTTCAAATGTTCTCAAATCAATTATTTTATAATATAAATTATATGGCAATTGTTTTTTAATTTTAGAAGTAATTAATTTATGAAAAACAAACGAAGTTGGGCAAATAATTATGATGGGTCCGGGAACCCAAGGCCTAAAATCGCAGAGGCAGGCCCAAAGAGTCACGCGAAAAGGCTGGACCAAAAGGACCACAAGTCCGATCAAATCCAAATGACTAACTCGTTTCCGAGTGCTTGGCAACCTGAACGGACACTAAGACCCATTTGAGGACGGGGACCACCAGAAAGGCCAAAATGACCCAAACGCCAGCTCAGATAGTTTGCGCAGCGCATGCTGCCACGAGCGACCAACGGCTTCTGACGCGCCGTACCTGTAGGCCATGCGCCTCTGAGCGCCGTATCAGCAGACTGTGACAGGTGTCCCTGTCACAGCCGCACCCACAGTAGTGACGCTAGTGGCAGACAACCCTGACACGCCAGCGCCACGTCTCGCCTCCCTTATGGCATCACGTTCCTTATAAATACCCTATTTTAGCAACTGAAAAAGGATCTTGATTCTGGATCCATCTGCTCACACTCGAGCAAGAACCCTCCAGAGAAAAACAAAGGCAACGAGATGAGAGAAAAGAGAGGAGTTTATCTTCCTTACGCTGTAATACCCTGAAAACGTGAAAGTTTCCCAGGCATCCATTGTATCTTCTCTTTATTATAGTGAGATTTCTCGGACTGCTCATCCGCTGCCGTGGTTTTTCACCCCTCGTTAGATTAAGGGGTTTTCCACGTAAACAGGCGCGTCCCCCACTGTCCCCGTACTTTTCTCTCTCTATTCAAATTCTACTTATTTTGTGTTGCTCCAATCTGCTCGTCCGCGCACTTTAAAGAGCTGCTCGTACTCTATTCGACGTACGGCTAGATTCACCGGACGCAACATTGGCGCCGTCTGTGGGAAGCGACTGAAAGTCTGCTTTTCACATTTTCCACAAGTACACAGCAACGCAAGCCCCAAATCTCCAAATGGTGAACACAAGGGCGCAGGTGAGCGTAGCCCCCAAAGAAGTGGCCTCACAAGGCGGTGGAGTTAACCCCTGTGCTGGGGTGGAGGATCATCCCGACCCGGTGGTGAGGGGCTTGGCCGCCCAGGTAGCCGGCATGTCGCAGGCATTCGTTACCCTCTGCTCCAAAATTGACCAGCTTAAGCAGGCGGCTCCCGACAGGGCCTCCCAGGCTGAGGCACCACAAGCCGGGAATGAAGGAGGCAGTCGCCGCGAAAAACCTCCTAGTCAACGAGAACACCCGAGGACCCAGGTGGCCTCCAGCAGCAGAGCACCACGAAGGGTCGAGGACCAACCAGGTCCTCGGGTCCAACGAGAAAGCCCCGAGAGGCGCCATTCTGAGACCCAACGGAACCGCCGCAACCACGACGAACAAGAGGCGGTTCCCCGAGATGCTCTCCCAAGAGGAGCCCGCACGGTCCCAGAGCGCCGTGCAGTTCAGGAGCCTTACGAGTTAAGGCACTACCTAAACGAGAGAAGGATTGCTGCCCCACCTCGAGTGGAGGCCAGACCGGAAAGAGGATGGAATCTGATGCTGCGTGAGAGCAGCGGAGGAGGAGTAACGCACTCCAATTTCCGTTTTCCACGGAGATTAGGACGAGGATGCTCCCCCCAAAGTTCAAGATGCCCAACCTGGAGTTGTATGACGGCAGCGGTGATCCCATGGACCACCTTAATCATTTCAGGGAGCACCTGAACCTCTAGGGCCTAGACGAGACAATCATGTGTCAGTGCTTCCCTCTGACACTAAAGGGAGATGCACGAATATGGTTTTACGGAATGCCCGCGGACTCTATCCGTGATTTTGGAGACCTGGCGACGGCTTTTCTGTCCCAATTTGCCTCAAGCAGAAGAGTGGAGAAACAACCTTGGCACCTCACTCGAGTCAAGCAAGGGGCCAGGGAGAGCTTAAGGGGATTCCTGGCACGGTTTGCAGCGGAGGCCAGGCAGATCCCAAGGTTAACCGACGAGGTAAAGCTGAACGCCTTCCTCTTGGCCCTCGAAGGGGGTGCTTTCTTTAAGCGCCTCATCCACAAAGGCCCGCAGACCTTCATAGAGGCTGAGGCTGTGGCCAGAGCTTACATCGCGGCCGAAGAGGCCAACGACGCCAAAAGGCCTGAGAGGGACGAGCACCCTCAGCAGAAGGCCGTGGAAGGAAAAAGTGATAGTCCCCAGACGTTAAAAAAACACCATAAGGCCGAGCAGAGCTCCCGGAGAGAGCCGCGACCTATCCATCTCACGCCGCTGAACGACTCCCGCACCAATGTCCTCATGCAGATCCAGAGAGAAAAATTCCTGAAGTGGCCCAAGCAACTGAAGAACCCGGACGGTGGGAACCAATCGAAATATTGTAACTTTCACCGCTCCGGGGGTCACAGCACGGAGGACTGCTGGACCCTGCAGAGGGAGATTGAAGAGCTTATCCGAAGAGGACACCTCAGCCGTTTCCTTCAGAGGCCAGGACAAGCCTCAGGGCCCAAGGATGGTGGAGACGCAGAGCCCCCCAAGAACCGAGTGGCTGCGGGGGTCGTGAACATGATCTCCAGCCGACCGGCTGGGGAGACGGGCGTGAGCTTGCAGCGGCGATGAGGCCGAGGATGGGGCTTGGGAGTGAAGACGATGTTATCTGCTTTAGCAGTAGGGACTTAGACCATGTAACTTCTCCTCACTCCGACCCCTTGGTTGTAACCATACTCGTTTCAGATGGAGCAAATGACTACCAGATGAAACGAGTATTTGTTGATAATGGAAGCTCTCGCAATTTGTTGTATCTTGATACTTTCTTCAAATTAGGGCTTAAGAAGAATCGAATGAAAGCACCGGAAGGGCCACTCTACGGACTGGACAACGAGCCAGTGCCCGTCCAGGGTATCATCCAGTTGGAGGTGACCCTGGGAACGTATCCGAGGACAGCATCGAAGGTCCTAACCTTCCTCGTTGTGGACCTGCCCTCGGTCTATAATGCGATACTCGGACGGCCTTGCTTGGCCACGTTCAACGCAGTAATCTCTATCCCACATCTCAAGATGAAGTTCCCCACCCCGTGTGGGGTAGGAGAGGTCCTCGAGGACCAGTCAACCGGGCAGATGTGTTACTTGGCGTAGACCGAGCAAGTAACGCTTCCGCAGCCCATGGAAGACCTCGACCTCAGGGACGAGGCAACACTCGTCCGAGTCCCGTTGGATCTCGCTGTAACGCTTCCGCACGCTTAGTCAGGAGAACCTGTAGTCCGAGTCCCATTGGATCCCGCGGATCAGGAGAAGTATGTCCAAATAGGGAGCTCACTCTCAGAGACAGTAAGAGACCAACTCGTCAGTTTTCTACGAGAGAACTCGGACGTGTTCGCATGGTCCTCCAGTGACATGCCCGGGATATCGCCCGAGGTCATCATCCACAAGTTGGGCGTCGATCCTCGGCATAAGCCGGTCAGACAGAAGCGCAGAAACTATTCGACAGAGAAGTTGATGGCCATCTGCGAGGAGGTCAAGAAACTCCTAGACGCTGGATTTGTCTGAGAGGTTCAGTACCCGAACTGGTTGGCCAACGTTATCATGGTAAAAAAGAGCAATGGGAAGTGGAGGATGTGTGTGGACTTCACCGACCTCAACAAGGCGTGCCCCAAAAACAGCTTCCCATTGCCCAGGATCGACCAACTTGTAGACTCGACGTCCGGCCATGAACTCTTAAGTTTCATGGATACATACTTCGGGAACAACCAGATCAAAATGAGCCCTGAGGACAAGGAGCGCACGTCATTCATGACGGACCAAAGGACATACTGTTACAAGGTAATGCCCTTTGGTCTCAAGAACGCAGGAGCGACTTATCAACGGCTCGTGAATAAGATGTTCAAAGACCAGATGGGTAGAAACGTGGAGGTATACGTTGACGACATGCTCGTCAAGAGCAGGATGAGCGGCGACCACGTGAGGGACTTGGCTGAGACCTTCCATGTGCTCAGAACCCATGGGATGAAACTCAACCCCAGTAAGTGCACTTTCGGTGTTGCCTCCGGAAAATTCTTGGGCTATATCGTATCACACCGAGGAACCGAGGCAAACCCAGAAAAGATCCAAGCGATCCTGGACATGCGGTCTCCGCAAACGGTGAAAGAGGTTCAGCAGCTTACTGGGCGAGTGGCCGCCATCTCCCGTTTCCTAGCCAAGTCGGCTGAGAAGCACCTGCCATTCTTCAATGCCTTAAGAGGAGCAAAATCCCGGGATTTCCAGTGGAGTGATGACTGCGAGGAGGCATTCCAAGGACTCAAGAGCTACCTCTCGAGTCCGCCCCTCTAAGCTTCTCCTCAGCAGGGCGAGGAGCTATACTTGTACCTCTCCATGTCCGACGCAGCGCTGAGCTCGGTATTAGTACCAGAGCAGCATGGCAAGCAGCAGCCCATGTATTACGTCAGCAAGACTCTCGCGGGCGCTGAGACCAGGTATCCCCTAACAGAGAGGGTGGCCTTGGCGTTGGTCTATTCTGCGAGGAAGCTTAGGCCATACTTCCAGGCGCACAAGGTAATAGTCCTGACCGATCAGCCTTTAAGGGCCATTTTACAGAAACCCGAGATCTCCGGGCGGCTGATCAAGTGAGCCATTGAATTGGGGGAATTTGACATAGAGTTCCGTCCGAAACCAACCTAAAAGGGACAGGGGCTCGCGGACTTTCTCGTTGAGACGATGGCACCGCCCACTTGCGACGAGGACCGGACTACCACGGACGAGCTCAGCAGAGCCTCCACTTGGACCTTGCACGTGGACGGCTCCTCTATGAAGGACGGCTGCGGAGCAGGGATTGTGTTGCGCACACCTCAGGGGATGGAGATAAAGTACTCGCTAACGTTGGGGTTCTCAGCCACAAACAACGTCGCAGAGTACGAGGCCTTGCTAGCTGGACTCTGACTTGCCAAGGAATGCTCGGCCAAAGAGCTGGTCATCTATAGTGACTCCGAGTTGGTCATTAACTAGGTCCGCAGAAGTTTCGACGTCAACAACGAGCAGCTGTCCAAGTACCTTTCAGAGGTCAAGGACATGATCATGGGGTTCAAGACAGCCGAGTTCATCCACATCCCGGGGGAGAAAAACGCCCAAGTTGACACGCTTGAGCGAGCCGCGGCTTCGGGAGATCCTGAACAGTGCGCCAGGTGGATGCGAGAAATCCTGAGCAGGTCCAGCATTGAAGACCCCGAGCGGGAGGTGATGCAGGTCGCAGACGGGAGCACCTAGATGACTCCCTACCTGAAGTTTTTGTCTGATGGCTCGCTGCCCGAGGACCCGAGCGAGGCCAAGAAGATAAGAAAAACAGCGGGTTGGTACACAATCATGGACGGCCGGCTGTATCGACGGGGCTTCTCGGCCCCTTACCTGAGGTGCCTCACTCCAGAGGAAGCCGAATACGCCCTGCAAGAGGTGCGTCTCAGAATATGCGGATCCCATGTCGGAGGAAAGAACCTAGCATTTAAGCTTATAAGGTAAGGGTACTACTGGCCGACTATGAAATATGACGCCATGGATTTCGTGCGCAAATGCGAGAGTTGCCAACTTCACAGCAATATGAGCCATCGCCCTCACACGGATCTCCGGGCGCTGCAATCCCCATGGCCGTTCGCCCAATGGGGGTTTGACATCCTCGGACCATTTCCTCTCGCTCCCGGACAAAGGAAATTCCTGATTGTGGGAATAGACTACTTCACCAAATGGGTGGAACCAGTACCGCGGGCCAGAATAACAGAACAAAATGCGACGGAGTTCCTCCGGCAGAACATTGTGTGCAGGTTTGGAGTGCCCGAGTGCATCGTGACTGACAAAGGGACGCAATTCACTGGAAAACGGTTCACTAAGTACTGCGCAAGCCTGAGGATCAACCTGGTGCACACGTCAGTGGCGTACCCGCAGGCCAACGGGGCAGGTGGAAGTGACAAACTGCACAATCCTACATGGGCTAAAAACCAAGCTGGAATCATCTGAGGGCTCATGGGTACATGAATTGCCCTCAGTCCTCTGGTCATGCAGGACAACGCCCCGAGAACCCACAAGGGAGACCCCTTTCAACCTTTGCTATGGGGTCGAAGCTGTCATCCCAATAGAAGTATGCCTCACCAGCCCCCAGGTTGGGTGCTTTAGTGCAACCGATAACAGCCAGAGGCTCCGAGAAAGCCTCGATGCCCTCGAGGAAGTTCGCGACCAGGCGAGACTTAGGGTAGCGGCCTACCAACGACGAGTGGCCCGCTATTACAACAAGAAGGTGAAGGTGTGACAATTCGAGGTCGGGGATCTCATACTAAGAAGCGTGGAAGCCACGGGAAAAATAGCTGGAAGGAACAAGCTCTCACCAAATTGGGAAGGGCCGTCTTTGGTCTCGGCTATCCTTTGAGGAGGAGCGTATAAGCTACGCACCCAAGAGGGCAAGCTGATACCCCGAACCTTGAACGCCGCTCACCTAAAGAAATACTACTAGTGAAAGGCGGGTCATCTCCAACAAACAAAACTTGGGCGCCAACCCGAGCGACCCCAGCGGTCGGACCCCAGTGGTCAAGTAACAAAACTTGGGCACCAACCCGAGCGGCCCCAGCGGTCGGACCCCAGTGGTCAGGCAACAAAACTTGGGCGCCAACCCGAGCGGCCCCAGCGGTCGGACCCCCAAAGTGGTCGCAACAACAAAACTTAGGCGCTAACTCGAGCGGCCCAGGTCGGACCCCAGTGGTCAGGCAACAAAACTTGGGCGCCAACCCGAGCGGCCCCAGCGGTCGGACCCCAGTGGTCAGGCAACAAAACTTGGGCGCCAACCCGAGCGGCCCCAGCGGTCGGACCCCAGTGGTCAGGCAACAAAACTTGGGCGCCAACCCGAGCGGCCCCAGCGGTCGGACCCCAGTGGTCTGGAAATAAAACTTGGGCGCCAACCCGAGCAACCCCAGCGGTCGGACCCTAGTGGTCAGGCAACAAAACTTGGGCGCTAACCCGAGTGACCCCAGCGGTCGGATCCCAGTGGTCAGGCAACAAAACTTGGGCGCCAACCCGAGCGGCCCCATCGGTCGGACCCCAGTGGTCAGGTGATAAAAATTCTGCTGCGACCGAGCGACCCCAGAGGTCGGGCCCTTGAGGTCATAACAAAATTCGGCTGGTAACAAAAGTAAAAAAAAAAAAAGAGAGAGGCACTTGCGATAAACTCGAGGATCTCCTTTTATTTCATAAAAATACAATACAATAATCAAAAGGGGAAAACGAAGTCTAGCCCTCGCAGGGGCCCTGAGGTAGAACGGCTTCAGATGGATCTCCTAGAGACGAGGGATCCTCCCCGTGGCTCGAAGTTCCCGGTTGGTCTGATGTGCGAGGACCCGCTGAGGAGCTTGGACCCGAGGACCCAGGAAATGGCCTGTCTCGAAGACCGTACACATCCTGAGGGCACACGGCGCTCGAGTTACACGGATCAAACACAACCGTAGGAAATCGTGGATACAGGACCCGTATCAGCCGGCGGCATAGATGGATGTCGTCCCAAAACTTGGCCTCCAGCACGGGGGCCATGTCAGCAATCTTCACCGAGGTCCTTTACGTCTCCTCCAGCTGAAGGTTTCGTTCCATCAGGAAACCATATCGAACCTCTAAGAGCCTCAGGGCTTCCTCAGATGAGGCAAGCGCCGCGCGAAGCCGCTGGATCTCTTCTTGGGCGGCCCTCGAAGACTCCGCCTCCCGACGAGACCGAGCGATTTCGCCCACCAGTCGGCTAAGGCCACTAATCAGATCCTGGAGCTGCAAAAAGAACCAAAGCCACTTAGAAGCAGTCAACAGAAAGTGAGACAAAGAGAAAGGTAGCAAAGTACCTGAAAAACGACAGGCTCCTGAATGGGGGCAATCTCCCTTGAGACCTCGGGCACGAGTGGGCACTCAGCGGGCGCCGCAGAAGCATCAAGAGCAGCCTCAGAGGAAGGACCTTCAGGGATGGGGGGCTCCGCTACCTCCGAGACATCAGCAACGGCCGGGATCTCCAAGACCGCGACCACAGCCTCATCGCCGCTAAGAAGGTCAAAGATATCCCCAGCAGTAACAGCGGCGACGGCCTCCATCTCATGAGGCTCTACGACCTCGTCCAAGGTTGCCTCCTCCGAGGCATCAAAAGCTGTAGGGTCGTCAGAAGGATGACCCATGGAGACGGCAGAGGCCTCAGGACGGGCCTCAATACCAGAGGAAGGTGCTGCGCGACCCCGGACTCCACAGAAGGACCAGAAGCTGGCCCCGCAGCCTTCTTAACCATGGGGGCTATGATGAGGTCATCCTCTGAGGAAGACTCACCAGCAACGCTCGGTGGATCCTCAGGGACCTCAATCCGCGGGCTCTTCGGAGGCCGCTCGGAGGGCTCCTGAATCACAAGAGGACCCTCCCTTTTCCTCAGATTCTTCTTCTTCTTCGAAGCAGCAATGGCAGAATCACCGGATGACACCACCCACTCGGCTTCCGCCAGCTTTTCACGGGACAGCCAGATGTTCTTCTTCCCCATGTTGAAGCCGCCTAGGTTCGCCAGCACTAAGTCCGTGACCTCCCTGGCTGCCTCCCTCTCCTCGTCAGTGATATCGGAGCCATATTTGCTCGCGACATTTCCCCACACGGGGGAGAGCTCCCAGTCCTCAGCCACCTTAAGGAAGAAGAACCTGTCCTTCCACCTTTTGGTGGAATCAGGGTTCCCACCGCTCATCTCAGCGAACTCGGGGCGGGGGGTCATGGCGATCCAGTCAAGGTTATGATCGAAGCGAAACATGATCTTCACCATAACCGCCTCAAGAGTCTTGCTATGGCAGCGCTCGAAGACACATAAAGAAACCAAGTACCTGATGGCGTTGGGCTGAAGCCTCGCGAGCGGAACGGCCAACTCCTTCATCAGGCGGCGGAGCTCGGTGGGAACAGGGAAATGAAGTCCACCTTTGAGGTGAACCTCGTATACGGCAATGTATCCGCTCGGCGGACTACGTGCCCTCTCTACGGCTCCTAGAACCACCATCGAATCAGACACCGGGATGCTGTATTTTGCCCTGATCTGCTCGAGATCTTGAGAAGAAAGGAAAGAGGCAATATCTTTAACACCGGGAGCCATGGCAGTGAGCAAGGAAAACAAAGTGCCGTGAAGATTCTCGAAGAACGCCAAGGGAAGGAAGAAGAAAACGCGAGGAATGAATGAGAATGCGACGAAGGATTTAAAGAAATTTTCAAACAAGTGAAAAGGCGCCATCATCATGACCATTCCACGTGTCAGCTCCCCATACGTAGTGGGCAAGCGCAGGCCTTAGGGCTTCCCGAGGCGACGTCACATCAATTGCCTATCGCATTCAATGCTCCACAAGGAGGGGAAACGGCGGCGAAAGATAGGTTTCGTGTTCACAAGAAGACCTCGGACATCTTTCGCGCCGGCAGAAGACGAAGACCGCGGTCTATCACGGCAAGAAGATGTTTGCAAGGCATGTCAAACGGCTGAATCCTCGAACCGCTTGACATGAGGGGCTCGTGATGGGTCCTGGAACCCAAGGCCCAAAATCGCAGAGGCAGGCCCAAAGAGTCACGCGAGAAGGCTGGACCAAAAGGCCCACAAGCCCAATCAAATCCAAATGGCTAACTCGTTTTCGAGCGCCTAGCAACCCGAACGGACACTAAGACCCATTTGAGGACGGGGACCACCAGAAAGGCCAAAATGACCCAGACGCCAGCTCAGATAGTTTGCGCGGCGCATGCTGCCACGAGCGACCAACGGCTTCTGACGCGCTATACCTGCAAGCCATGCGCCTCTGAGCGCTGTATCAGCAAACTGTGACAGGTGTCCCTGTCACAGCCGTACCCACAGTAGTGGCGCTGGTGGCAGGCAACCCTGACACGCCAGCGCTACGTGCACCAGCGCTACGTGTCACCTCCCTTACGGCATCACGTTCCCTATAAATACCCTATTTTAGCAACTGAAAAAGGATCTTGATTCTGGATCCATCTGCTCACACTCGAGCAAGAACCCTCCAGAGAAAAACAAAGGCAACGAGAGGAGAGAAAAGAGAGGAGTTTATCTTCCTTACGCTGTAATACCCTGAGAACGTGAAAGTTTCCCAGGCATCCATTGTATCTTCTCTTTATTATAGTGAGATTTCTCGGACTGCTCATCCGCTACCGTGGTTTTTCACCCATCGTCAGATTAAGGAGTTTTCCACGTAAACAGGCGCTTCCCCCACTGTCCCCGTACTTTTCTCTCTCTATTCGAATTCTACTTATTTTGTGTTGCTCCAATCTACCCGTCCGTTCGCTTTAAAGAGCTGCTCGTACTCTATTCGATGTACGGCCAGATTCACCGGACGCAACAAATTATATTAAGTCAAATGGGCTTAGAATTTTGTACTTTGATTTAAAATTTTAAATTTAACTATTTTTTAGAGAATTCAAATATTTTTGACGATATTAGCAAATAATCTCATAAAGTATGCCAGAAAATTTACTCAAATAATAATAATGATACCACCACCATTGCTGCTGCTGCTAATAATAATAATAATAATAATAATAATAATAATAATAATAATAATAATAATAATAGAGGAAATGCAGAGATTATGGCCGCCGAAAGGGGGAAGATTTGGCTCAAGGATAGAGACAAAACAACCCTAGAATCGATCACTCTCCATTATAAATGATAGACAATAGAGAGGAAGGCAGACAACTATGTACATAGCTGAAGAAGTCTATGTCGCCATTGCCATGTCACCGAGAGAAATAAGAAATTGAGCAAGTATATCATTCCATTCTCTTGCAAATACCCATATTTCTTCTTGTTGATGTTAGTATGTGTGCTTGCATGCCGTAATTTGTGAAAATTGGGTCGTATAATTTTGTGAAGTGAACAATGGGAAAAACTGGCTAATGAGGAACTGAAATTTAGAGAGGCTTAAGATTAATGCTGGTGTGAAAATTAGTGTATTCATACGGGGAGCTTCCAGATCCAAGGCTATCGAATACTACTTGACATGACTTTGGAAGTTATTCACTATGTGTGTACGTGTATATACATATATATATTTATACAGGTATGTACATATATAAGTATATATATTTAAATTATAGGTTTGTTTAATGATGAAATCAAGGGCATTTTATTATTTTGAATAATTAGACTATATAGTTGAATAAGATTGATAATCGTGAGTTTAATTCATTAGTGATAAAATGGAAGGTATTTTATGGCATTAAAAATAGGACTGGCAAATCTAAACGACTGATGAAGGTTGGATAAAATATTAAAAGGTCGGTTGGATATTTAATCTATTCTTGGATTCTTTATTTCTATGGTACTTGATTCTTTACATCAACTTAGACCACATGCATATATTTTCTTGGCATTCCATGAATAAGTAAATAAAAGTTTGTGAAGATTTTAAGATATCCAAAGAAATTGGAGTCCACGAAATTTTGGATAATTTATACTTTTCTTATTCATATTCCTGTTTAGAAGTTGAGCTTGTTGATTTTACTAAGGGACACTGATAACCTAATTACCATCATAGAGTGGTATTCCAAATATCACAATAGGAGAGCATTACAGGTGGTATAAGTATACTATAAGTACAACTTTTTAAGAGAGTTGAAGAGGTAATAAAAATACTATAAATATTGGAAGCCCTGTAAAACTTACCTAACCAATGAGAGTGTAAATATACAACATTTGGCTCAATATGGATAAATAAGGTTCATAAAAATTATTGCTATTTCATACAGTAATGACCTCATACTGAATTAATACTTAGATTCAATGGAATTCTTATTATATTTTTAATGTCCAGTTATCCAGATAACTCTTGGGTCGTTACAACTTAACATTGTGTTTTAAACCGTTGTTAATTTATTATATACTGTTATTAATTTTTATATATTTGACATTATAATAAGAAATACTTGCATTTTATATTATTAATATTATTTACTTAATAGGTATTTGGTATACTCTTTTATTTTTTGACTCCAAATCAAATAGATATTGTGATACTAGTTAGAATTTGTATGATTGCTGTTAGGCATTAGGTAGAGACGATTTCAAAGTTTGGCAGTTTTATGAGTTAGAATAGGAAGGATTTTCTTTTTATTTATCGCTATTTCTTTTCTAAAAAGTGGCTAGACATTTATTGTTAGAACTACATCCCTTGAATTTGTGAATGCATTGGATATTTTACTTCTTCCAATTTTTTAGATGGTTAAATAGTTATTAATATTTTAATTATGAACTTATTTATAATAATAAATAAAATAATTTAGAAGTCAGTGAAATGATTCGGACTGAGTTGAAGGATCCAGTTCTTAGGTTGCCATAGATATTGCTTTTAGATGTTGGGTAGAGGTGAATTCAAAATTTTGCAGTTTAATGAATTAGAGTGGGAAGTGTTTTCTTTTTATTTATCACTATTTATTTTTGAAGAGTGGCTAGACATTTATTATTAAGATTGCATCTCTTGGTTCTTTGAATGTATAGAAAATTTTATTTATTCTAATTTTTTAGATGATTGAATATTTATTGATATTTTAACTATGAATTTATTTATAATAATAAATAAAATAATTTAGAAGTTAGTGTGACAATTCAAATCGAATTGAGGGATCTAGTTCTCAAGTTGCCACTAATATAAGACCTATCGAACATATCTAAATAGACATCCCAACTATATAATATGTCACAATGACTACGTCTTGCCACCAATTGTATGAGGTCTCAGCCTTTGAACCTATCTTATTTTGTCATTTTAAGCCAATGACTATGACTTGCCACTAATGATTAGGTAAAATTTATGATGTATTGATACTCGTAAATTTGACAAGTGATTAGTTATATAGTCTCATGGTATCTGTCACTCAAATATACAATTATCAAACTCAATTCGGATAATTAATATTCTTGTTACCCTTTTAAGACAAGCCCAAAATATGTAATGATATTACTTCTATGATCTAATCAGGATTGACGCCCAAATGGGGTACATCACTTTTAATTACATGCTAAACCTAATATCCATTGGTATGATATACTTTGATATCTCAATATATATTATTCACAGAATTATAAGTACCCATCTAAATACCTTAATCTACTTGGGATATATGAATCAATATTAAACAACTATGTACATAATATGGTACTATAAGTTTCATATTCCTTAAAGCTGTGATATCTTAATATAATATAATATTTTGAATTTTTATCCGATTAATTCAAAATAATTTATTATTATTTTGGATAATTTAAATGTGATAAAAAATAATTAAATATTATAAAATTTTGAAGTATATTTAAATTAGTTGGACCGGCACCCAAAGTGCGCCCGTACTGTCATCCGAGTATTCACTTGGGTTTCGAAATAAAAGAAAAGGGATATATATATATATATAATAACAATAATAATAATAATAATAAATAAAAAGAATAAGAAGAAGACAGAATAAGGAAAGAAGTAGAATCAGGGAAGCGGGGGTTTCGGGAAGAAAAGAGAGGAGAGAGAGAGAGAAGAGATCGAGGCTCTCGGATTCAAATTTAGTTTGGAGCTAGTTGGAAAAGTGATAGATCGAGTCGAGATAAGTATACCCATACTCTTTTCATTCTCTCTTTTTTGATTTTTGTTTGTATTTCTCGGGTATTTTTGTGCTGGTACTTACCCAAAACTTATATTCTGTGAAACTCATATCCCTTGCATGATTTATTTATTGTTTGTTGTCCGATTTGATGATTTTATGTTGTCCTTGTGCGCCCTAAAATCGTAACTCACACTCGGTCCCTATTTAACCAAATATTTTAAATTTTATACATATTTTAGCATGAGATTATGAAAATCCATGACTTAGTTATAGATATTTACGGTTGGGTGTTCAATTTTGCACATATGGGACCTCAATACCCGTGCTGAAATTGTTCACCCACACTAAAATTGTTCACCTAAGCCACTTTAGTATTTTTACATGATTTCATTTTGTAAGGTCTTGAAATCAAAGTAAAATATTGTTACTTAAAAATCAGAATGTTTCGATTTTGATTTAAACCGGAATGACCTTATACCACTGGAAGATTGAAAATAATGGTAATCAAAATATTGACCGGTATCATGATACTGACCAGCATCAAAATGTTGACCAACATCGAGATGCTGACCATTGTCAAAATATTGACTGGTGTTAAGACGTTAACCGGAGTCATGATGTTGACCGGAAGTTTGATCGGAATGTTGACCGAAGGGTTAACTGATTTTTAGAAACATTGACCGACCTTGAATAAGAGAAAAGAAATATTGGCCGACTTTGAGTAAAAGTTGGCCGGATTAGAATAAGAAACGTTGACCGAAAAAGTTGACTAATAAAAATATTGACCGACTTTGAAGAAAATATTGACCGATTAGAATTAACTACCAAATTTAGAAGACAATGGCCAACTTTGTTGTTAGATCCCAATCTAATTAGAGCAAGTAAACTGTCCGGTTGACCAACTAGATGAAAGTACCAAGTAGGTAACTTATCCCACTTACTCCCACCTAACCCCTAAAGGAAAGTACCAAGTACGTGACTCACCCCCACTTATTGCACCTAATCCCTCCTTTTTATATACTGAGTTTCAGTTGAGGGACGGGTGTAGAATTCCTGGCAATGAAGGAAGGTAAAGAGTGAAGAAGGAGAAAAGTTTCACGTCAGTTAGAGTGGGCGGTTAACAGTCAGGCAAGTGTACCCCCATTTTTCAAGCTTAAATTGAAGTAATACTTTAATGCAAGCGTACATTTCCTTTAAAACTCAGATTTTGCCTCTACTTTCAAGTCCCGGCCTTTAAGAAAAATTACAAGTGTCCTAACACTTCAGCATATGGTATAATCGACTCACCGTTTTAATTCCTACTTGATAAGCTGCATCTTTGACGTCGAGCTTGCTTTAAAATTGGACTAAAAATATAATTTCATGGTAAATTCATGCTTCTTACTTTCTGCTTTTCATTTTCTGCTCAACTCCTGATTAAACTTGAATTGTATAAAAATGAAAAAGTAAACCGGCTTTGAGTCATAATTATTGATTGGAACGAGATTTATGGATTGAAAATCGATTTTATGTCAACTAAAAGTCTTTATACTTGACAGGAATCAGAAAAATAAAATTTGCAATCGATTTTGTATTGTGATGACTGAAAGTTTTGTACCCGACCGGAATGTGAATTAAAGAAAAAAAGTGGAATGGCCTTATGAAAGATGAATAAGATCGGACTTTAACATTAGGAGATAAAGTTCTTCGACATGCCTTAGAATATTATAGTGGTAATTGATGATAACAAAAGGAAACCGTCCTTGGGGCTTTGTACAATGAGGAAAGTGAGAGCCGTCATCGGGGCTTTGTACAAGAAGGAAGCGAGAGCCGTCTTCGGGGCTTTGTATAAGGAGGTATTGTCGTAATTGTGAGGAAATGTGTACAATTTATCCTCGATTATTGTCTCATCCGCTAGCGATATCTTTTACCGATAAAAAAAAGAGAAAAGAAATTTTTATAATATGACAGACTCCGTTTTTCTGTTTCGATTTTTAAAATTTGACTACTCTGGCCTGCCTGACTTCCTTACATATATTGTCCGATCAACTGTTATTTTATAATATCCATACTATTTATGTGTCTGTCCGGTCAACTGTTATTTTATAAAATTCATGCTGTTTATATATTTGTCCAGATTAACCGTTGTTCATGTTGTTCGTCCGGTCAACTGTTATTTTATAAAATTTATGCTGTTTATGCATTTGTCCGAATTAACCGTTGTTCATGTTGTTTGTCCGGTCAACTGTTGTTTTACAATATTCATGCTACGTATGAATCTCTATCCGCCTTACAGCATAAACGTTTTACGGAAAATTTGCATGTACCTTATTGAGTTCTGACTCACTGTTTTCAATTTTTTTTTCCTCCAGATGAAACTATAGAGCTCATGCCTAATTAGATGGAGTGACTAGAGTTCCGTCTGAATGATTCTAAGGACTGAAAAGTATATTTTGGAGTTGCTCGGAAGAAACAGTTTTGTTGTAATGATCCGATTGAAATATATGTATTATTGTAATTGGACTTCTATGATTATATCTGTAAAAGAATAAGTCTTATAGATATGAATGTAAACGCTTCGACAGGTTAACAGATTGGCTTCCGTTACACATTTTATGGATATCGTATGTGGGCTCTAGATGGTATCTGTGATCCTGTCATTGGTAGGCATGACAGCCCGGACCAGACCACCAACATCTTGGTGTCCATCCCGGGAGGTCGCTGGCGTAATACAAAAAAAAATCAGTTCCGTCACACATTTTATTTAATTGATATCTAAATTATGTATAATTTTATATATTTAATTGTATATTCCGAAAAATATTATTATTAACAATTTGTGAAGGATTATTTGTTCAAAAGTCTTAAAATCATGTTTGACCCGATATGGTAAGGAATTTCTGATTCTTCTAAGTATCATGTTAAATAATACATATGTTTGAAGTCATATGAAGACCTAAACCATGAGAAATGATTATCGGTATTTGTATATGAGAATTTTACAAGATATGTAAAGTTTATGAGGGGACTCTATAATTTGATATATTTGATGGCTTGTTCTTTAAGGAGTGAGAATTTTATATTTAAATTTGGTGGACCATCCCTTAAGAATAAGTAATTATAAAACTTGGATTACTGATTTATATTTTAGAGAGTAGTATTCCCTAATATATCCTAGGATATTATAGTAGTGAATTGAGAAATTGCCCTGGGCCCCGGGGTATACTATGGTGGTATAAGAATATGGACTATTGGTTCAATATATCCGAGATTATAGGTATACCGTCCACCACGAGACGATAAATTTAAGGTACGTGGATCGGCCTTAGATCATGTGGAGTAACATGATCTTTTCCTCGATTTGACTATTCTATTAGTTGATGAGGCCCACTAATTCTAGTCCGAAAAGATAATGGAGATTTTTGCATGTTTTTGAACCTAAAGGAATTAGAAGTAAAATGAAAAAAATAATAGTATTCCGAAAAGTGAATTTAATCATGTTTTACGTTCATACATTTATATTATACTCTTATCTCATTCTTTTACTTATTTTGCATATATATTGTTTATTGTTCTTAATTATATTGTACTTACTGAGTATTTGGCTCATCATTATTACTTTCTCTTTTCAGATGAGTACGAGTTTAGATCTAATGAGGTGGGGTAGAAGATTAGAAGTTAGTTAGGCTGCTGATCTCAGAAGATGACTTGTGGACTTAGATTTTGTAATTTTGTGCCTACGAAGCAAATTTTGTATGTTATGAGATGGAGATGTGCTTGTATATTATTGTTGTACCAATGGTTTAGTTTTCACTACATCATAATGGATGTATAAGCTTTTGCAGGTAATTATGGTTTGTATTATGATAACTAGTCGGCATTTTTTCGCCTGACGTTGTGTCGAAGATGCGACTTGGAGCCATAAATATAATGTGACATCTGCATCCTGTGTGTGTTGTTTAGGTTGCGTTTGTCTGGATGTTGGAATTTGTTTGGATAGATTTGTTTGTGTTGTACAGGCTTATTATACAGGTAGTTTATATAGTCTGACGTCCGTATTACAATCAAAATTCTGTCGATTTTTTGATTAAAAATACGGTACATTATAGTTGGTATTAGAGAGAAAATGATACTTTAGATTTGATTTGAATCGTAAGTGAAAGCTTAGATTAGAGCAAGATCGATTAAATAAGTAGATGAAAATATAGGATAATTAAGATAGATCGGGTGGTTTTAGTTGTACTAGTTTGTATGACTTATGCTAAAACTAAGTTAAAAATTAGTGGGTAAATTTGGTTGTCTAACTTATACTATTCTAGTTAGTATTTAAATTATGAACCAACCCATATTATTTTTGTTTCAGAAAGAATGATAGTACCTGATCATGTCAACTAGTGAAGGTCGACACGTGAAGATAGTCAACCATGTGTTAAAGAGGCCGAGTATCTGAATCTGATCAATGGGAAGGTGAGACTTAAAAGTCTTGGAGAATCTAGTCCAGGTCAGGGCCGGGAGAAGGGATATTGAAGAAGAATATTTTGAGGATTATCTTAAATTGATCTTGATCCAATAATTAGGATTATGGATGTATGAATAGCATGGAAAGTGAGACAGATAAGGTAGAATCGTTGGCTCGAGGTCAGAATAACTTGTAATCGATTCTAAGTGTTAGTGAATCCAATGATATCGCTTAAATTTTTGGGTGATTATTTCAGTTATATTTCCTAAGTTGATCGCAGCCTAAGGAATAAGAACCTTACCTTAGTTGTGTTGATATCTTTGAAATTTTTCTTAGGCCTATAGCTGTCACGTAACCTAGGTGTCCAATATGGATCAATTAAATTTGAGTTGTAAGAAGATCTTTACTGCGCAAGTAAATGGTCAATCAGAATAGCACAGCGATAGCGTGTGGCCCATAGCCTAGAAGTTTCAGAATAAGATCGAGGATTCAAGTGATCGATCATTTTCGAGGCTTAGGAAGAATTGAAATAGAAATTTATTAGTTCGTTCGATATTTTGAATTAAGTTGAGAAAATAGCCGATAATTTGGGTTACCTCTGAATTTGATGGATTATCATGAAATTTCCCTTGTATCAATGGTTGAGGAAATAAGTATGAGAACGAATTAGCCTTTATGAAAAATTAGAAATTTATCTTATAATAAGGTTCCAACCTAAATTTAAATATAAATATCAAATATTGAAAATTAGGATAATTCATTTGGTTAAGGTTTTCTAGGAATGATTATTTCTTTAAGGTTGTAACATTGGAACGTAAGTAGGAATTTGAAAGGATTTTTTTCAATTGTTGAATTTCGATGTTCATTAAATTTTGAAGACGAAATTTTTATAAGTGGGAGAGAATATAATATCCCAAATCTTTATCCGATTAATTCAAGATAATTTAATATTATTTTGGATTATTTGGGTGTGATATAAAATAATTAAATATTATAAAATTTTAAAGGATATTTGGATTAGTTGGGCCAGCATCTAAAGTGTGCTCGTACTATCACCCGAGTATTGATTTGGGTTTTAAAATAAAATTATATATATATATATATATATATTTATATAAAATAGAATAAGAAGAAAAAATAATGAAAGAAGCAAAATCGGGAAAGAAGGGGTTTCAGGAAGAAAAGAGAGGAGAGTGAGAGAGAGGGGGAAGAGAGAGAGGGGAGATCGAGGCTCTCAAGTTTAAATCCGGTTTAAAACTAGTTAGAAAAGTAATAGATTGAGTTGAGATAAGTACACTCATACTCTTTTCGTTCTCTCGTTTTAATTTTCGTTCGTATCTTTCGAGTATTTTCATTCTGATACCTACCTAAAACTTAAATTTTGCAGAACCTATATCCCTTACATGATTTATTTGGTGTTTGTTGTCCGTTTTGATGATTTTATGCGGTTCTTTCGCGCTTTGAAACCCTAACTCGCGCCCAGACCTTACTTGACCAATTATTTCGAATTTATACATGTTTTAGTATGAGATTATGAAAACCATGACTTAGTCATAGATATTTACTGATTGGGTGTCCGATTTTGCACATATGAGACCCCAATACCTACGCTGACATTATTCATCTGTGCTGCACCGTTTCACCTGAATCACTTTGATATTTTTGTATGATTTTATTTTTTTAATTGACATCTAAATTATATACAATTGCATATACTTAATTGTATATTTTGAAAAATATTATTATTAACAATTTGTGAAGGATTATTCGTCTAGAAGCCCTAAGGTCATGTTTGATCCAATATTGTAAGGAATTTATGATTCTTCCAACCATCATGTTAAATTATACATTTGTTTAAAGTCATGTGAAGATTTAAATCATGAGAAATAATTATCTGTATTTGTATATAAGAATTTTATAAGATATGTAAAGTTTACGAAGGGACTTCACAATTTGATATATTTGATGACCTGTTCTCTAGGGAGTAAGAACTTTGTATTTGGATTTGGTAGACCATCCCTTAAGAATAAGTAATTATGAAACCTAGATCACAGATTTATATTTTAGATAGTAATATTTTCTGACATACCTTAAGATAATACAGTGATGAATCGAGGAATTGCCCTAGGCTGCGGGGTATGCTATGGTGGTATAAGAATATGGACTATTGGCCCAATATATCCGAGATTATAGGTATATCGTCCATCACGGGATGTTAAATTCAAGATACTTGGGTAAGTCTTAGATCATGTGAAGTAATATGATCCTTTCCTTGATTTAACTGCTCCGTTAGCTGGTGAGGCTCACTAGTTCTTGTTCAAAAAAATAATGAAAATTTCTACATATTTTGGAATCTAAAGAAATTAAAAGTAAAATGAAAAAGATAATTGTATTCTGAAAAATAAATTTAGTCATGCTTTACATTCGTGTATTTACATTATGCTCTTTTCTCATTCTATTGCTTATTTTACATATATATTATTTATTATCCTTGATTATATTGCACTTATTGAGTATTTAACTCACCCTTACTACTTTCTCCCTTTGGATGAATATGAATTTAAACCCGATGAGGTGGGGTAGAGGATTAGAAGTTGACTAGGCTGCTGACCTTGGAAGATAACTTTTGGACTTAGACTTTGTAATTTTGTGCCTATGGAGTAAATTTTGTATATTATGAGATGGAGATATGTTTGTATATTATTGTTGTACCAATGGTTAAGTTTCCGCTGCATTGTGATGGATATATAGGTTTCTACAAATAATTATGATTTGTATTATACTACCTAGTGGCATCTCTCTCCCCAACGTTGTGTCCGAAGACGCAACGTTAGAGCCACAAATATAATATTGCATTTGGATCCTATGTGTTGTTTAGGTGTGTTTGTTTGGATGTTGAAATTTGTTTGGATAGATTTTTATGTGTTGTACAGGATTGTTGTACAGGTGGTTTGTATAGTCTGACGTTCATATTACAGTCGAAACTTTACCGAATTTTCGGTTAAAAATATGGTACGTTACATATAATCTCCTCCACCTTAACAATATATAAATAAGAAATCCACATATGCGAATTAAGTTAATTCTATGAACGAACACCAAGTAGATAAGGAAAAATCTAGGTATTAACTGTGAATACGACTGACCCTTAAAATTCTACTCACTTGTTTTTGGATTCGCTAGTGTAGTAATTTCATTTCTAAAGTCATAAAATACATCCTATTTTATTACTAATAATATACTATGATTACATGATTATAAGTGCCTTTCGAAAAATTAATTTCAATTCACTGTGTCATGAATTAGATATCAAATAATCGTAGACTATATTATAGTTTCATATGATATCTAATAATCCTAGATTATATTATAGTTTTATAGGTTTTATATTTATTGATAACAAACTATTTCGTTGGTCTCCTGTACCTACTAATGGATAATAAAGACAACTCATATTTCTAAAGATTATGCAAAGAAGGCTATCATTGAGAAGGATATGTGAAGACTCACCAAGTACACTAAATACTCACCATGGGGCACCCCATCAAGATCACTACTACTCTAAACTCCGGATATACCACTAGAATAGTCACCCTCAAACTTACACCGAAATTCTACGCTGAACCAACACTCTAGTCCCCAGACATTCAAAAGTCATATCGTACATTGTCCTTACGCAGGAGTTTAAACTTTATTGTGAGGCCCACATGACACCCTAACCTACGGTCTAATCCACTAAAACAATAAAATAGTGAAATATAACTTATTGGATCTCTAATCCTCAAATTTCCTAAAGCTTGAATCTACCACAGGACATGTCTTATATTTTAGCGTGACCTTATACACCAGTCATACGTCAATTCTTAAGTAGAAAAAATGGTGACCCTTAGGCACAAGATTTATTATCTAAGCCCTATAGCCCACCCAGAATATATTCACCAAGTTGTATCTTGAAGTACAAGCAACCATGCCCTTAAATCTATGGATCTACCTCAAGCTAGGCCCTAGCTTTCGATCACTATATTGAATATTGGTCACATGCCGAGTGAAACAATACATAGATCCACCAATATAAGAAGAATAAGTATTAAAACAATAATATAAAAGGTCTTTATGTTGAAGTTCTTGTTTAATAAGTCTATAACAATCGAATATAACATAAAATAAAAAATCTATGATAATCATGCAATGAACTATGTAGATTTGGTCTTTAGCATAACTACGTGACCAAACCTCAATGGGTATGATACTTCTTTAAGCTCACAAGTGGATCAGGATTCAATGTAATTTTTTTTGATAAATTGGGTATCGTGTTCACAGGAAATTAATTTTTTATACGAACCTAATTTCGTAATTATTTTATATTTTAAAAATATTAACAAAAAATTAAAATATTGATTTGGTGAGAATCGGGATAGCCTTAACAATCATGGTTCAGCCATAAATTTACTAAGAGATACAAAATATTAAACAATAAAATTAGAAATTATTAAAAATTAAAATACTTTTGACAGCTGTACCATTCGACAGCGACAGATTTTAAAGTATAAAAAATTAAAGTGTAGAAATATAAAGTTAAAGAGCAATGATGGCTCAACCATTTAAAGATTAGAATAAAAAAATAATAAATGAAGTGCAAAAACTAACTAATAGAAATATGAAATTATAAGAGTAGCCGTAGTTCAATCATTCAATACTTAAAAAATAAAAAAATAAAATGTAAGAAATTAAATAATAAAAATATAAAATTGTTAGATGTTAGATGATTGTGATGATTAGTCGTAATGTGTAAATTTTTACAACACAATGTAACGTAAAATAATAAGAATCCAATATCAACTCGAAACTAAATTAACCAGTAAAAATAAAAGATAAATGGTATGAAATTGATAGAATTGAACTGATTTGAAAATAAATTTTATATTAAATTGAGATTTATAGGTACAAAAGATAGATTTAAATAAAATCTACTATACTAAAATATTAAATTTATGAAACAAAAACTAACATCATAAATATTAACCAAATCTTTTCCCCTCTGTTTTTTCCCTCTCCTCCTCTCTCTGCCCGTGCATAGTCCACTCTGTTTTTTCTTCTACTTCCCCCTTCCTCTGCTTTGCGCACAGCCTCTCTGCCCCTGCTTTTTTTGCTTTTCTCTCCCTCTGCTTCGCCGTTTCCTCTATTTTTTTTTACTTTCTCTCATTCTTCCAGACCCCCTTTCTCTCTCCTTCCTTTCTCTTTCCTTCCCTCTGCTCGCGGGAGACCCCCCTGTCTCCTCCTTTAGCCACCCCCTCCGCCTTTTATAGAGGAGGGGTGGCGGTGATAAATATATTGTTTCTTTTTTTTTTGTTTTTTTGTCGTTTTCTTTTGTCTTTTTTTTTCTTTTTATTATATATATATTTTTTTAATTCTTTAAAAATTTGATTTTAATCATCTTCTTCGTATTTCTTCAACCGCTTAAGTGATTGACAAAATATATGCTCCATATAATCTATTTGCATACCTTTGGTGTATCTTTCAGGTTAGGTTTTGCCAAAGCCGGTTTGGTGTATTTGCCCAGTTTGGGTTATGCTCGATTTGGTTGCGAAAAAAAAAAGTGTGTTTGGGTTGTTGTGATTTGGGCCCGGATTGGTCACCTTTTGGTTAGGGGTTTGCTGAGCCGTCTTGCGTATATGCCCTGTATGGTTTTTTATCTGGTTTTGTGGTTTTTTTCCGAAAAAAAAAAGGGAGTTTTAAGGCGGTTAGCTTCCGGGTGTTGCTCTGATCATTCAAGGCAACCTTCTTTGGGTTTTGCTGCTTAGCTTTGGAGAAAAAAAAAATTCAGGTGGTTAGCTTCCGGTTTGATTTCAAGTGGTTGTGACATGCCCATTTGACTGCTGCTGATTGGGACTGGAACCTACCGTGATAGCTTCTGCCTGCTTGGACATGTTTGCTCCGTAGCTCCCTTTTTGGATGGATGAATTTGCAGCTACGCACCAAGAGGGATCGGCTGAGATTGAGGAGCTGGCTTCCTGTGGCTGGGTTTGAGGATGTGGATATCAATGTGCTAGGTTCTGTGGACTAGGCTGGGATTACATTTGAGCACGAAGAGGGTGCTTTTGTGTTTATGTTTATTGATGGTTTTATCGTACAGCTCATTGCTGATTTGGTTAGATTTGCCAGGGTTGACTAAAAAACCAAAAATGTGTTCGGACAGTTGGTGCTTCTTGCCCGGTTTGTCGCATTTGCTTGGTTTGGTTGCAATTACCAGTTAAAAAAGGAAAAATCGTGGGCAGCTTTGTGCTTTTGCTCGGTTTAAGTTAAATCCCGTTATTGATTGGAAATATGCTATAAAAAAAATTTGGGCAGCTTTATGTCTTGCCCTGTCTTGGAGTATGTTTGCCGATGTGGTGCCTCTTATGAGTCTCAATTTGTATTGCTTGAGCTTTGGCTGATCTAGAGTGTTTGCCAGTATCGTACCTCTTTGTGTATTTATTTGTAGCTTGGAAAAATAAGGGGGTTGGGTTGATAGGCTGTTGTTTGGATGTCCCCTCGGATATGTGCTTGTAATTTTTGACTTGTTCTGTGGTGGATGCCCTTGTTTCTTCCACTTTCGTTTCATGTATGTTTTGGGAGCATCATTGTATGCCACAATATGCATAGTTTGTCTGATCATCATGTTGCTTGTTTTAAAGTGTTACTGAGAGGATACCCTAACATCTATATTTTAAATTTAAGTCGGCAAAATATTTAAATATAAAATATAGATTTATGTATTTTTCTTTTATCTTAATACAATTTAATTAATTACAAAAAAAAAGATCTATTTGCATACTTTTATTTTAAATTTTTTTTAAAAAAATAAAATCTGTATAATTAAAATATATGTTTTAATTACATAATTTAAATAAAAATTATTATAAAATAATAATAAATAAATCAGGATAAAAATATAAAATTCAATAATCATCACACCCCCACCCTATTAATTGCTAGTCCCTTAGCAATATGAAGAAAAACAAACATAGATAAGCACTAAAAATAAATATCACTTTCGTAGGTATCGTGATTATATTTAGTGGATACAATAAGCCTTTAAACCTCTGGGCAACCCTAGTGGATGATGAGTCAAGTCTCATGAGAGTTTCCAACGATGATACCCCCAAATATTCATAGATATATTAAAGTATATATAAATTATACTAATATTAAAAGGTTTAATAGGATAAATAAAAATATTAAAGATTATAAATTTAGTCATTTTAAATCTATCATTAAGAGAGTTCAAGTGTGTGTGTTTATTTTATTCAAATCTATTAAGTTAAATATATATGTTTCACCTTTTTGGCCTTAATTTTAAAATCTTATCAGATATGCACTCATAAAAAAATTTATTGAACTCATAGGCTGTGCTCAAGAGTTACGTAAATAAGAGTCAGTATGGTGAAAAATTAAGTCATACAACTCCTATAATAAAAAAATGCTATTTATAAGAAGATTTAATAATATAAAAAAGAATAACCTTAATTTATATTTATGAGTTCTGTTCATTAAGATCATTTCAGGTCTTTATCAATTGTAATAGGGCCACGGGTTTATAGTTACCAAAAAGTAATAAAGATTTTACAAAAAAAAAAAATGCCCAAAATAATAAAGACTCATATTCTCTTTCTAATACAAATATCCCCATATTTTTCTGTTCAAAAACCACATCAAAAAAATACCATATCTCAATTTACTTATTTCTCCTTTTGTTCTTGTTTCTCCTCTTCTTTTTCTTTTCATTTTTATCTTTCTTCTTTTGAGTTCTTTTTCTCTTTTGTTTTTCTTTTCTTTTAATTTTTTCTTGAATTTTTGTCCATTTTTTTCTTCTTTTTGTCTGATATGTTTTTTTTAATAACTAATTTTATTTTCAAAGTGAGAAGAGTATGTGAAAAGAGAAATACTATATCAATAATCAACTTTTAAATTTTATGGTGTCTCTTCTTTTCTTCTGGAGTATAAAATAAAATATAATAATAATGTTTAAATCTACCTCCATTTTTTCACCACACATGTTTCTTTTCCTTCTCCCTTAATTATCTTTTTATCTCAAGGTATTTGGGTAAGATAAGCATTTAATATGTTTAGATCATTTTTTATATCGGTAAACCAAAGAATCTATGCTTGCAAACTTAAAGTTTGTATATAATAGGTTCAAATTAGTTTCAAGTGGTAATTGAATAACGAATAAAATAGGCTTAGAATCAAAAACTCAAAAATAAACCGTTAAAGTCATATTTATGGTGAATAATAATAATTTATTTGTATAAATTTAAGTAATTCTTATTTATTAATAATTATTTATGAAGAATAATATGTTTAGGACAAATATGATGAAATTGTTGAAAGATTTTTGCTGAAAGGATAATTATTATAGAATTAAGTATCAATTTTCTCTCAATTGAAGAATGGTTTAAGAATTTACACGGGTATTAAGTATCCACTATATTAAGATGACATAAATATTCAGACAAAATAAACAGGGATGAAATTTACATGCATTAATTGCTCTCAAAATGATATCATTAGGTGATACAATTATAAAATTTAAAAGGTCAATGTTTAAATCTTATTAAATATAAAATTAGTATTCAAGATATAGTTTATAAGATTACCCATAATTTTTAGGTAAATTTTTTTAATCAATTTCTTTGAGGTAATTTAATTTTTTTAAAATTTTTATTTTAAAATTACTAGTTTTAGTATTTCAAAAGTATCGTTTTCAAGCTCTTCAAGCTTACATAATTGGAATTTTCTGTGAATCCCAGCATCATCAATATTTTCATTAAATTATTTAATAGCTCAATAAGCTTTATGTTCCATCTAAACCAGGAGACGGCATGGCTTACCATAGACTAAAATTATCTTATAAGTTGAATGATAAGCCCATAATGTATCAATAAATTTTAAAGTCCAATCTTTTTTATTAAGATTAACAATCTTTTCTAAAATTCTTTTGATCTCCCAATTAACCAATTCTACTTGTCTACTAGTCTAAGGATGGTAAGGGGTGGCTATTTTATGTACAATGTCATATTTGTTTATTAGAGTTGTAAACGGTTATTACACAAATATTTACCCCCATCACTAATGCTATCACATGGCATATCAAACCAGCATAAAATATTCTATTTAAGGAATTTTATAACTATTCGGTGATCATTGTTACCCATATCTATGGCTTCAACCCATTTAGACACATGATTTACTACCAATAAAATATACTTGTATCCAAAAGAGGTAGGAAAAGGTCCCATAAAATCAATTTTTTAACAATTAAAAATTTCTAAGATAAGAATAGGGGATAGTGGCATCCTATTTATTTTCTAGTCATACTTCCTAATCTTTGACATCGATCACAGATAGTGTAATAAATGTAAACATCTCAAAACATGGTGGGTCAATAAAAACCACATTGTAAAATCTTTGCAGCAATTTTCCTTAAAGAAAAGTGACCACCGCATTCTGATGAATGACAATAAGCAATGACATTCTGAATTTCATGATCTGGAATACAATGGCGGATAATCTAATCCAAATAACACTTAAATAAGTATGGCTCGTCCCATAAGTATATTCTTACATTTTTGAAAAATTTTTACCTCTGCTTGATGCCATTTATACAAAAGTTAACCTGTTATTAAATAATTATAATATGTGCATACAAGGGAAACTGACTTGGCTCAGAAGAATTCAGGAGGAGCAAGTGTTATCAGGAAAGTACTCATTTATGGGACAATTATTTTTCAGTTGGTTATCAAGAATAAGTCTGGACAAATGATTAGCTATAATATTTTTTGCTCCCTTCTTGTCTCAAATTTCTAAACGAAATTCTTAAAGAAGAAGGATCTATCTAATCAACCGTGGTTTTACATCTTTTTTAGTTAACAAATACTTTAAAACTGTACGATCATTATAGATTATAACAAGTGAGCTAATCAAGTATGATTTAAACTTATCAAGTGTAAAAATTACAACAAAAAGTTCCTTTTCAGTAGTAGTAAAATTAATTTGTGTATCGATGGGGGTCTTACTTGCATTGTATACGACATGGGGTCTCTTATTCTTTCGTTGGCCTAACACGGCCCCTACCGCATAATCACTAGCGTTGCATATAAGTTTGAAAGTTGCATATAATAGGTGTAGTGGTCAAGGATTCTTTAAGTTTATCAAAAGCTTTTTGACAGTCAGACATCTACTCAAAAGGAACATCCTACGATAGAAAATGGCAAAGCAGTCAAGCAATCGTACTAAAGATTGAACAAAATGCTTATAAAATCCTGCATGTCCTAAAAATAAATATACATTTTTTACTGTTTTTCCGGTGGGGAGGTTTTTTATTTGTTCAACTTTAACTTTATCAACATCAATTTCCTTAGAAGAGACAACATGTCCTAACACTATACCCTAAGTCACCATAAATTAACATTTTTTCTAATTCAGAACAAGATTACTTTCTTTGCATTGCTTCAAAACTTTTCTAAATGCTTTGGACACAACTCGAAGATATCTCCATAGATTAAGAAGTCATCCATAAAAATCTCAAAAAATTGCTCAACTATGTCATTAAATATGCTCATCATACATTTTTAAAATGTGGCTGGAGTATTACAAAGTCCCAATGGTATTCATTTATATAGAAACATACCAAAGGGACAAGTAAACATGGTTTTTTTCTTAATTATCAAGGGATATCTCTATCTAATTATATCTTAAGTATCCATCGATAAAATAATAAAAAGCTTTTTCGGCCACTGCTTCTACAACTTGATCAAGAAATGGGAGTGGAAAATGGTCCCCCCTAGTTATTGTATTTAGTTTTCGATAATCAATGCACATACTCCATTTAGTATGAATTTTAGCTAGCACAAGTTCATTTTTCTAATTTTTTGTCATAGTAGCTTCAAACTTTTTTGGGACAATTTGTGTTGGACTAACCAATTTTGAATCGGAGATAGGATAAATAATTTCTACATCAAGCAATCTTAACACTCCCCCCTTTATAATCTCCTTCATATTATGGTTTAATCTTTATTACATTTGTCTCACTGGTTTGAATTTTTTTTTTAAAATAAATTCGATGTGTGCAAACCAATTGACTAATACATCAAATATCAGCTATAGTCCAACCGATGGTATTTTTGTGTCTACCAAGCATTTTTAGTAATTATCTCTCCTGATCTGTAGTGTGGGTAGATAAAATTACAATCGGATATGTTTTATCGTCCCCTAAAAATGTATATTTTCAGGATTTCGGTAAAGGCTTTTGCTCAGGTTTTGGTACTTTCAATGATGACGACTCAAATTTGAAAGTTAAGGGCTCTATTAGCTCAAAAGATGGGGGCCAATACCCGGTTGTCAATATTGGTTCAATTCAAAGTCGAATTATTTCATCACATTCTTCCACATCTTCACAATTATTGTTAATTTTTCCCATTAATTTATGACAAAGGGATATTTTTAATGGATCTTCTATAAAATCCTACATTCTTACTTACTTTTAATGAGACGTTAAACTACATATATAAGTCTATAAATATCATTATTATATACAGGATCCATCCAACCTGATATGACTTGAATACGGCGTTAAATTTCTTAGAGATGCTATTGGGAACCAAAATTCATTACCATGAAATTTATGGAAGCACTAGTAATATCCATAAAACTTTTGCGGAAGCACAACCAAATGATCGACACCAAATAGCATAAATACGTATTTATTCATTATAAGATGGAATACATTTTTACATCAAATTTATAATTTATCATCATCCGATCCTAATCACCTTCCGTTGCGCCACTCTGATCATCAGATACCAAATTGTACTTTCCATCTAAGGGTTAGGAAAAAAGGCAAGTGAGTGAGTCAAATACTTAATAAAGTACAAATAAGTAAAGATATGCATATTTTTATACTCAAAATAGACATATACAGATATCAAAGGAATATGGTTCATATCAAATATGCATGAACCTTTAATATTTATCTTTTATCTTCTTACTTATTATTATTTATTTTTACGGATTAGAACTAATAGGCCTTACAAACTAACGGAGCGATCAATCGAGGAAAGAATTGTGATATACTGCACAATCTAAGGCCATCATTCAAAGCGGGTGTATCAGTATATGGGGCCAAATAACAAATATCACGTGGTGAGCGGTATACTTATCACCCGGTGTATGGGGCCAATAAAACCCCACCATACCCCTCGTGGTCCAGGAGCAGTCATCGAGTTTCCATTGTAATATCTCAAAACGTGTCAAGGATATAACCCGCTACAATATACGGCCATGATACGCAACCAGAGTAATCCTTAAATTTTCACTATAATATTAGTGATATGTCAAAAAATATCACCCGAAGTAAATTCATAGTCCAGTTTCTTAAATCATGCTTAACACTTTATATGGAAACTTCCACGTTATTCATAATTTTTATTCCTTTATTTCCTCCATTCCCATTCCAAGAGAAAATCCTTATTCCAAATCAAATTTATAAACTTTTATATAATTTTTCCATAATATCAAATGTATAGTCAAAAAGTCAATAATAACAAGCCATAACAAAAACCAATACATTGTTCATTTAGTAACTTAACCTTACATGTGTTCCAAATTCAGATTTAATATGGATTATATCCAACTGGTTCTTTTGGTCCCCAGTTGGGGTTCATTTGGTCGCCGATTCAACCAAATTTTGGAGGTTAATCTGCCTCTGAATTATGCCTTCATTATACAGCCGACTATATCTTATATTTTCATAATAATATGAGCAAGAACCATAATGATTATATTTGAAAGAAAGATCAATAATCAGTACCAACAGGAAAAGGAATCGAGTACACTTGCTAGATTTTAGCTAACTTGCTCTTACTGTCTTTGTGTTTTCTTTGGTGCTTTCTTTATTTCCTCTCTTATTTTCCTTTTGCTTCCTCTCTGTCTCTCCTTACCGTTTATGTACTCTCTTTCTCCCTTACCCGTCCTTATATAGACCTTTCACATTGGCTGTGCTACTACCAGCACATCTACTTAGGTATCCTTACTGGTGATTAGTCATCAGTCTCTTAAACTGAAATGGTGCTAGCATACTGTCTTAGGTGTCCTCAGTAATACTTAGTCACTAGTCTAGTGTGGTTGATTCATTAGGTTACGGTTTAGAGTTTCATATGTCAATTGATTAATATAGGCAGGTTAGGGTATATTTTATATCTGATTTTTGGAACGACAATTGCCGAAATGGACGTTTTGATGGATTTGGATGTTTTAGCCGATTTGGTTTTTCAAAATGATATTTTTCAGAATAGACAATTTGATCGATTTGGATTCCCGGAATGGACGTTTTGACCGGTTTAAAATTCCAAAATGGCAATTTTCGGAATGAAATACTTGGCCGGTTTAAGAATGATAACTTTGAAATAAATGTTTTGGCCGGTATGATTTTTCTTTCCAGTATGGATTTTCGGTACACTTTACTTACCGGTATGGGTGATAATTGTCGGAATGATCGTTTTGGCCGGAATGGTCATTTTCGCTAGAATAGTCATTTTGACCGGTATGGACATTTTAGCTAGTATGGTCATTTTGCCGGAGTGGATTATTTCAGCTAGAGTGAATATTTAGGCCACAGGGCATTTATGACAACCGGCTCATTTGGCAATCGGTCATTTGGTAATTAGTAATATACATATCCTTACTTAGTCTTTCTTAGTTGGTCAACTTTCTGTTGACCGGATTATTTCCCCCATATCCTTATTAACTGGTCAACAGGGCGTGACCAAATTCTTCCTCACAGCCTGTCGGTCAACAAGATATTGACCGGACATTTTCCTCTCAGTTTAGCCGGTCAACAATAGAACGATGCAACTAATACAAAATTCAATTCTCGAATAATTTTAGAACTATAAGTGAAAGTTTGAACTCCAATACATGTGAAAATTTTTGAAAATTACCTTCTAGTCTGGTAGGTGACATGCCTACCTTTTGTGTTTTCGTAAAACTTTGATCAACAGTATTAGACCTTTTTGTCGTTTGGCTTTGACTTTTTGAAAACCTTTTTAAAATTTGACCCTTTATCGGCAGTTTGGCCACCATCACTAACTAACTTTTTCTTTGTCGGATTTTTCAGTAAACTTGATTCATCGTGACTTTCCAATTTCGTCATCTCTTAGCCCTATCATCAAATATTAATTAGATCATAAGCAATTTAAGATCCCATCAAGTCTATACTTTAAAATGTAATTAGCTTAATCCTCAAATCGAATTACTGAAGTTCAAATCCTAAGTTCAACTAAATCCTATTTGTAGATTATGGCTTGTGAGAGTACTTTATTCTTCCATTCTTTGTGATTCTTGACTCGGCCATCATGATGAGAGGAGCTTTGTAGGCCTTGATCCTAATTCAGCCCTCGGCCCCTCGTCTCAGCACTTGGCCAAGGAGGTGCCGGTGGGCCCATGTCTAAGGTCATCAGTTTCGTAGGCCATTGTCACATGGCTTCTCTTGATGATGCCTCTGAGAACTGTCACCTACTGATCGACAATTAAGACTGGCGTATCTGGGACTCGCCTTTAGGAGTTGCATAGCCGTCATGTCAATCAAAGCATCTAAGTGCTTTGATTGCGAAGACGACGTGACAGTTGCTATAGTGGCTCATAAAGACGCATGGGAAAGGACTTGTTGCATCGCGTTGGGGTGAGGGCACGTGTCGCAGCAATTATAGTGACAATGCCCTTCAGCTCCCTAGGGACCGGCTATATAAGCATTGCTTCAATCCCTTCTTTCGCCATTCCTTTGCTTGGTGTGTGCCTTTGCTTCTTTCTCTGGGGGCATTCGATCGGCATTACTCTGCCATCTTTCTAGTGCTTTCATAGATAGCTCATTGGCGCCCAACGGGTGCTCATGCATGGATAGGTAGTGAGGTCAAGCCTAATAAATGCCTACACGGTGCCTAAGCACATTTTCCAGTAGGTCCACACTCAAGGCACTCTTGAGAGAACTCGAAGGGTGCACTGGTAGAATGCTCACGCGCGAAGTGTGCCCGAGGCGACACTTGTGCGCTATAGTGCCCAGTCATAGTGCCTGACACCCGCTCGACTAATGCTCGAGTGTCATTCCTGTTATAAATAGGGGACCTAGCTAGTTTTTAGCATTTTTCTACATAATTTGAGAGGGGATAGAGTAGGAGAAAAGGAGAGAGAGAAGGAGAGAGAGGAAGTCATAGAAGTTCAAATTAAATGAATCCAAGTTAAAATTTTGTGAAAATTAAGTTAAGACAAATACATTCTAAACTCTCTTTCTCTTGTTACTATTTCTTTCTCAATTTGCTTGGCAATTATTATTTTAAATACACATACATAATATAATTTTGTAGTTAATATATCTTATATTTAACAATTATCCCTATTTTCTTAATATTATTCATGAATTTTATGTTCAAGTATATGTTCATTGTATAATTCAGCAAATTTCTGCAATAACATTATATGTATGACCTAAATTTGTAATATCATGTTCTTCCATATTTAATTTTTGTTTGTAAGCTCTTATATGTTTTGAAAACTTAATTAGAGTTCCCTGCACGTTTTGAAATTTCACATAAATGATTTGCATTTTGTTAATAAAATGAAATGCTATAAATTATATGATATTGCTGAATTTCTCTGTATTATTTTGTTAAGAACAATCTTGCATACTTAAGGAACCCATAATTCAATGTTGCATGTTAAGAATTTATAAAAAGTAAAGAAAAAATTCTATAATTATGTCAACAACTATGAACATTTTATCCAGAATGAAAAAATTATGAAATATGAAAAAATATGTAAAGTTTTTATACATATATGTATCAAATCATAGTTATAATTTAGCGGGTAGTATATTATGACATAACTTAGCATATTATAGTGGTAATCAAAATTTAAACCTATTATTTGTGAGTAGTATATTATCGCAGGTCTCTCCACTTCCTCTTGGGATAATGGGACAGTGTGGCAATGGCGTCACCCCTTTCCACCAGGACCTCCCACTTAATTTTATCAAACACACTTTGGGAGACCCAATTATCATTGTTTTGCAGGATGGCAGCTTTCTCTTTGACGAGCCTTGTCAATGCCCATGCTATCCATTCCTCAGCTCTTGACACATCACCAGCGTAAACCCCGTTGACTCTACCCCAAGTGTTCGAGATTCTCCACTCGATAATGACTGCCACATAGAAGAAACGATCCTTCCAACTTTTTATCGAGTTTGGGTTCCCCTGACTTATTTTGAACTTTGTACGGGGAGTGAAGGAGTTCCAATCAGCCTCTTGTTGAACCAAAAGATTACCTTCACGATCCTGGCATCCAGGGAATGCCCTTTTGTGCGAAAGAAGACGCACAGAGAAACAAGACACTGAAGAGCGTTGGGATGGAGGCAAGCCACAGGGATTTCCAAAGCCCTTAGAATCTCATGCAGCTCCCTCGCAAATGGAATATGAAGGCCGAGTTTTAAATGTTCCTTGTAGATGATGATGAACCCTGGATTAGGAGTTTAAACTATATCATCAATACCTGGCACTGCATACTCAATGGCGCTCAGAATATTATACCTCCTTTGTAGAGATTCTACTTCTTCGTCACCAAGGATGAATGGAATCTTAGCGACGCTCTGAGGAGCCATTTGAGAAATATTGGAAATCAGATAAAAGAGAAGAGCAAACTAGGGGAGAAAGATTTGAGGAATGAAGAAATGCAAAAATGGCTGAAGGCCGGTGCTAAAATAGCTGAAGCCTTGGCCTTGCAACAGCATCATTCGAGGGCATCAAAGAGGCACGTCACCATAAGGATCGTGGCACGTACCCACATTAGAGAGTATTGCGGCGTGTTGGTTTGCTGGGCCAGTTATGATGATTGACGCAGTGCCTCATGTGTAGCCTGCTGATAGCTGATAGCTCTAATGCCTAAATCGGCAAGTCGGCGGCATGGCATAAATAATGATATCATGACACACTCCTTTCCAAGACGACAGACTAACGACATATGACCCTAACGAACTTGAGACTGATTCGATTGATTCAAATACCAACGAAGCATTCAGGATAAGTCATTGCAAATCAAATTGTTAAAAGACCAAGTTGTTAGTACTCAAAATTGTCAAATTATCAAAAACTATGCAACAAAAAACATTATTCAAGCACTTCATCCATTTGAAACAAACAAGAATATTTGAGCTATGTAATGAAGACAAATAATGCTCAAAAAGTTTCATTCATTAATTTATTTTACAACGTATAACGAGCTTATAATAGTGGACGTATAACTCAGAAGGAAATCAAAAATATATGGAACGAGTGACGCAACTACAATCGTCTAGCCAACCTTAGGATGGACACATAAAGAAGAGAGACTCTAACCCCTAAAGCAGTAGACGAACTCCAAGAACCACTCACTTTAGGCAGGAGATAGCCAAAAAGCCCTCCCTGCAAGAATAAGGCGCAGTTTGCTGAATTACTGCGCTTGTTCTTAACCGGGAGGCAAACAAAACCTCTTTCCCTTGTAATGGAATCCCAACTATAAGAACAACATGTTCCATATGGGTAAAAGAAGAAATCCTCTATCCTTCCAGAGTCAGGGGAAGAACTGCAAAGGAGTAGGGTTTCTAAAACGGATGGAAGAAGGAACCACCATCCCAGTCAGAAACCTGCTGCAGAGTAGATGGCCCGGCGTCGATAAGGAGGATAGCAAATCGTCCCTAAAACCTGGGATACAACTCGGAAGATGTGAGGCCTATTTTGGGTTGGGCGTAAAAGAGGATAATTAAGGTGGATCCCCATGTAAAAGAGTGTAACCAGGGTAGACTTCAGACGCATCCTCAAACATCAATTTTGAACATTAGAGAATAGCTCCCGCCGATTTCGGCTTGCGACTACGTATGCTCTATGCTAGCTCCATGTATGCACTCTCCTTAGCAGATGGGTAATGCTTTGTGAAGTAAGGTATAAAGAGCCTCTTCATTTATCGTTGGAGAAGGAGATAGCCAATATTAAACCGAGGAGATTGCACTGGTGTTAGATATTCAAATCAAATCCTACTAAATAGAGTAAAAATCTACAAGATGCTTGGGAAAGGAATATGCCTAGGGAAGGAGCACTCGTGAAGGCCAGCATGCAGCATCCCATCAAGAACATCTTGAGGGTTAAAAATTTAAACCTCCTAATATAAGGGATAATGATGGGTCCAGTAGCTCTCGGGTTGGCCTACAACCCACTACAAAGAGAAAACCAGCCTAGGAAGCTGTAACCCAATAAGAACTCCTCCAAACCTAAGATTTAGAGTTCATAGCGGTGGGCCTGAGTGGCACAACCCAAAACTATCTAGCAATATATTGGCCGTCACGGTTGGCCGTTAGATGGTTCCCATAGGAGCAACTCAGCCTGATTTAACTTAGTAGATAAATCCAAACAACAACTATCTCTAAGTGGTCCCTCACGACTGTAGGAATAAGAATCATAGGCGACAGTGACCAACTTGTTGCCCTGAAGACTACGACAATACAGAGTGCTAGGTGTAGAAGCATGATGACGGCTCCTCTAGAGGCACAGAGCCGTAACACCTGCAGCCCACAATCGCAAGCACATGGTGTTAGCCATTCATGGTTGCAACGTCATGAAGCCTTAAGGCTGGCTAACCAATCCTCACTCTATATATACATCACTTTCTCCACAGGAGAAGAGATCAGGATCCAAGATAGTAAACAATTGATTCCGAGACACTTGGATACTCAGACGTCCCAAGAACAACCCTTTCTCAACTCTCTCAAAGCTACTATCCGACGAATGCGTTCCTCCCTCAAAGTCACTCTCCGACGAGTGCACTCCTCTCAAAGAACTACTCTACCACGAGTGCTATCTTTATTTTCTAAGCCACTAGCCCATTAGTGCAACCCTCATTCTAAAAGCTACTCCCCTGTGAGTACAAACTTTTGTAAACTGCTCACCCATTAATTACATCAAATGAAGTCTAACTCTCCACCAAATACTCAATTCCTTCACACTTACATTTACGCATACTCTCTCATCCTCTTATCTTTCTATTCGACTAAGAAAGATTACTAATTTAAGTATCGAATTAACTAAATAAATTTAGTTTAAATGAACTGAACTCATATTTATGATAAAGTTACGGCCAACAAATCAACTTAAGTACATGTAATACATTTATAAACATCTAAACAAATATCATTTGGTATAATAAATGATAATTAAAAAGTAAGTTTGGTATACGATTGGTTATTATATTAAGTAAGGCTTTTAGAGGCTTCCAATAACAACGAAACATGCCAACAGAAAATGAATTCAATCATTTAATTTATCATAAATAAATATAGTAAATTTATTATTTAATTCTTATCTTATATTAAATGGTTAAAATTTATAAATAATTATTAATAAATATCAATATACTAAGATATTTATAAAATTAAAATAAATAAATCTATTATTATCAATTTTTCATTGTTTAAATATTTTCTATTTAAATAAGATTTCTGACAGATAAAATCAAAAAAATCACATTTGCTCTCCATCATTAATTATCACTTATGTAAATATTATTTTTTCAACGACATGAAAATGCTTCCTTCCTGAACTCTTAAGCTCTTCAATTATTTTTATAATGATTGTCAATTTCCTAATTCCCTAGAAGTTTATAAAAGGGGAGAGCAGAGGGGTTGTGATGCACTCACAGGCCCGGCAATTTCCATATACCTGTTAAATCTCAACCCGGGAATAAAATTTAATGTTAAAAAAATATTTTTAAAATGTAAAAATAATATATTTTTAATATTATTTTTTTATTATACTAGTATTTAAATATTTTATAAAAAAATTTAATAAAAATACTTATATACTTAATAAAAATTTTAAACATATTATTGTAATATATAAAATATCAACTGTTAAACCACAGATGATCCAAAAGCTGAAAAACCGTGTTGTAGTGCTCCGCATTGCAGGCCCCCGAGTATATAAAGGGTGGCCATCCACAAAGTAATGAACTTTTAATTTTTGATCCGAAACTTTTAATTTTTGAAAAGAAGAAAAGCGCAAAGAGGGGTTATATAATATCACCCCTTTTCCATTAATTGATACTTTATGGGGGGTTTTACCCGGAATAAGAGAATAGAAAAGGATTCACAACATTCAAATTAGTTAGATTTTCAAGGAAGCACAGTAGAATCAAGTGGTTGCTTGAATGATGAGTGATGAGTATAGATAAATTAAGGAAAGAACAAGGCTCCAATGAGCAAAGCAAAGTATATGGACAGAAGCAGAAATGTAGAATGCAGGCCAAGAGGGACAAAAAATTGGTGAGAGTCAGATTCTCAAGATTTATTAAGTGAAACACAACACTTCTTCCCACTCACTAGATTCATATCACCCTAAATAGCAGCAAAAATAACAACAAAGCAGTTGGATTGGCTATTTTCCAGTTTTCATCAGTTTTCCTAGTAACTTTGAATTACAGATTCACACCCATGAGCAAGTATATTCAATGAAAACGGCAATTTTAGGGTAATGTTGTGAGTCTAAGTAACAACACCTACAAGCTCTCACGGATGCCACGATTGTCACATACTGATACAAATAGTTGAAACCGATATAAAACATCTGAGAATTTCCCCTGAATGTAAGAAGCATTATGTTTTGCCTTCATACTTGATAGAGTTTTCCTGTGTCCCACAAACTTTTGGTTCAAATATTATCAGCATAAAAGCATCATTCACTCATAGGGATTAGTAATTAGCAAGAAGGCATCAAATGGAAGAGAAAGAGCAGTTAGAATGAGACTGTCAGCTTGGAAACTTATGCTGAAAACGCAACAATAAATAGCAACTCATCCACTACTTATGCCAAGATTGTCACATACGTAGTTGCAACCGATATCAAACATTTGAGAATTTCCCCTGAATGTAAGAAGCATTATGTTTTGCCTCCATACTTGATAGAGTTTTCCTGTGTCCCACAAACTTTTGGTTCAAATATTATCAGCATAAAAGCATCAGTCACTCATAGGGATTAGTAATTAGCAATAAGTCATCAAACGGAAGAGAAAGAGCAGTTAGAATGAGACTGTCAACTTGGAAACTTATGCTGAAAATGCAACAATAAATAGCAACTCATCCACTACTTTCTTAGCCTAGAACTACTAAACATAAAAGAGAACGAAATAACATATCTAAAATCTTGAATGCAGAATTTCCACTGCATGAGATAGGAAAGGGAGTTCATGGACTACAAACTGATTGTAGATCCAAATTGAACATCTACCTTATTATAACAAACTTGTTGGTACCGTGTTTTGCCCAATGAGTCCTCAAATCTATAGGGTTGGAGAAGTTGTAACCCTCTGCTGCCAGTTTCTCCAAAACCTTCTTAAAAGCTCCCAAACTCATTTTCCTTCCAGCAATTCTCGCACCACGTCTCTTAGTACTCATCGGCAAGGGATACATTGAAATACCAGTTGTGCAGCACGCAGACTGCCACCCACCAGATCCCCATCGATAACACTGCTGCCGGGTTCCAGTGCAAGAACAAACAGGTATGTGAATGCTAGAAATATCCATATCAATTCCATTAATAATTACGTCGGTGGTTTTCTTTGCATCCCTTGCCCGTTGAACAGATGTGCTACCCACATCCTTTGAGCCATTAGCCGCTTTCTTTGATTTCTTCGTTTTGGGGGCCTTTGCAGATTTGCCAGCTGACCTCTTTTTAGGAGGACCATTATTGCTGTCCCCAGTCATCCCCTCCGCTTGAACCATCCTCTCATCAGTGGAAGATTCTGGCTGTTGAAGCATTGGGACATGATGATGAGCTGCCGCAGTCTCGGGTAAAACAGAATAGCTGGAGCTACTGCGCAATGTACTAAAGAATTTATGATCCCTATTCCATGGATCCCTCATGTAGCCCATGGAGTAATGAGAGCCGGAAACCCCGCAATCTCTTTGTTGAAAACCTCCATTCGCACTTGTCATAAGAGTGGAATCTCGGCTACCCAGAAGAGATTTCCGGTCAGCCATGGTCGTCATGAGCTGAAGATTCAGATGGCTTCGCGAAGACTCGTTATAGTAACCCCAATTACGAAAATTCAGACTACCATCATCATCCATCAGGTAACTACATTAACATAGAGAGAAACAGCACAGGGAAAAAGGAAATGGAAAAACTAGTTAATCGCAAGTGAATATCCAAGATTAAATTTGTGGCTGTCCACCTAAGAATACTTCGAAGAAACCCTAAAAGAAACAAAAACTAAAACTCATAGATCAACCAAATCAAAGGACATGACCAAACAAATCGCAAAATTCATAGACTCTTCAAGCTCAGCAAAATTAAAACACAACAAAAGTATCAAACAAACACTGAGATCGTTAAGCTTAATCATCTTCAAGAGATAAATTCATCACGAAACCAGACACCCATAAATCAGCATCGCCACAATTCTATTTGGTATCAAGCATTAACACTTCGCCAAATTCAACGCGAGATCAGCATTGCATTCTAATATAATGAAGAAAAAGGCAGATCATTTAAACAGGTAACAGATCCAAACGTATAAAAGAAGCAAGACAGACAACAGAGTGAATGAGGAGGCAGACGAAGGACTTACAAACGCAGAACAGGGAACAGCTGGGTTTGGGTTTGGATTTGGGTTCTTCGTCGGATGGAGATAAGAGAGGGAGAGGCTCAGAGGTAGAAGTAGATGAATCTGCTCGACATCTTGATATATTGAGTGGATTTTCAGCGTTAAATCTAATAATTACTAAAGTTTTTGATTTAGATGTACTGCCTGCATTTGGTTTTCTTTTGGGGAACAGAAATTGGGAATGTTCATGGCTTTGTGATCCGCTTGTACGACATCGATAGGAAGCCATTTCAATGAAAGCGAAGTCTTATTTATTTGATGGTACAATAAAAGGGTTATCTCAAATATATAAATAAGTATATATCCGTTAAGCCTATCAACAGGATGTGCGGGCTTAGGGCAGTGCTGTGTTACAGTCTCACGTGACGTCATAACAGTAGCTTAAATACTTTTATTGTATCTTTAAATTTAGATCATCGTATAAATTAGAAAGTCTTTTAATTCTTTTCGATAGGTTAAATTGAAGTGCGTTCGATCTTCGTCCCTAAAAACTAAATCCTATACACCATAAAAAACAAACAAAAGGTTAGAGGTGACTTACTTCCCAATATATCATCCGATATTTAAATTAAAAATATTTTTTCAACGAAAAGAAAGACAGAGAAAAGTAGAATGCGTAGGTGCAAGTGAGTCAGGGGGATTGAGTATATTGTGGATAATTGGATTCTGAAAAATGTACTCAACAGAGAGTGATTTTTGGAAGTATGTACTCTTTAGGAATAGTGGCCTTTGGATGGAGCACTCATAAGAAAAGTGATTTTGCGGGCTCTTAGTGTATGCGAATGCTTGAGAGTTAAGAATATACTCTATATTCAATTACTGATTGTTTAACTTGATTGATGATGGATCCTCCTCCTCATGGTGGAGAAGGGATATTTATAGAGCGACTATCTGTTTAACCTTTCTTCGGTCTCATGGCTGGTGACAGTAACTTGCGTGGATCTGTTAAGTTATCTCAATAATCACGGGGATCAATTATGGTAACTGTAACTGTTTAGGAATATTTGTTGAGTTATAATTATCATCCTAGGAGTGATTCGCAATCATAGGAGCGCAATCATTGGATTGCATTATGGTAAGTGCTACTTACTTATATAAATTGAGTTATGAAAGCTGTCGGTTGTTGAATTGGACGGATGACCGCTAGGACAGCGCATCACATAGCCTTAATTACCCGTTTTCTGTTGGTGGTGCAGAGTTAACTTGCTCGAGCCAACCGTATTACCCTTTAGATCTTGTGCTTGAAGGGTCATACAGTGAGCTATCGTCATCTGGGTCTTTCTTCTTTCATTGGATTGAGTTCTTGGGCCGATCTATGAGTCGCTGTACCCATCAACTGCCCTCCCTCTAGTAGCCTATGGAACCTATTCCTACATGTCAATACAATTTTTTTTAGTTAAAATTATTCGATATTAATTGAACAAAAAAAAAGTGGACGTTTTTTAAAAGCAATCGCATTCATTTAATATTTATTAGACGACTATTATTAGAATGAATTAAATCAATATATCTCTTAGAGAGGTAAAATCCCCAAACCCCCTGCAATATATATACATATATCTATATATATTGTCAAAAATATAGGAAAATAAATTATGATATGAATAAAATAATTTAGCTTAAAAGTGAACTATTTACAAAATATAGAAGGACAAATTAGTATTGCTATCATGAATTCAGATTTATCTAAAAGGTTCATTATTAGTCCTTTAAATTTTACAATTTAAATTCTATGTATTACAAATCAAAATAAAAATTTATAAAATTTAGAAATAGCTTTTTAATTTATTCTCTGTCACTTAAATTAATATAAGTCTAGCCAAATTAAATAACATAAAGAAAAGAATAATAGGTGGCTTTCGGACATTGTAGCTCTACGCCTCGCGGGTTTATAATAGGAACAATGTTATTTGGTAGGCAAGATCATAACCCTTATAGGAGTGTAGGCTAAAATGTTGTCGGACATATTTTTGTAACCTAATATGTGAGCGTTGATTAGTCTGATGTCAAAGATCTCCATTTTGTGCTATGGGGTTTCATATTTGTAGAAATTGCTGAACCGATTATCCTTTAGGCAAGTCACTCTTCCCCCTGGTGATATGCTGTTTTATCTTTGCAAAGCAGGGGCTCTCTCTTTCTTTTCAATTGTTTCGAGTAAGACTCTAATGTTCCTACATGTTTGAACATTATAATAATTGCCTAAGGATAAACGTGGTAGTTGGTCAAAATTACCATGCTACTGCACCATGTTTTCCTGATATCAGAGTTGCTTTGCAAATAGAAAGATTGTAAATTTAGTGGTTCTCTTCAGAGTGCCCATATAATATTTCAGGTATTTTTAAATTAATTATTTTATGTGGATGAATTATATGGTAATTACTTAGTTATTCTTCAAAATAATTAATTTCTAAAAAATACTTAATTGAATATGGTGTGTCCCGGAATCTGAGTTATTGTATAGATTAGGGAATCACTCGATCTTCCACGACTGGTTGAATTGGAGCGAGTCCAATCTCCGTTACTGCGAACTTAAATCTTGCACACCATAACTAATAAATGAGATGTCCAAAGATTGACAAAATTCACTCCCCAATATATCCTCCGATACTCAAATTAAAAATCTTTTTCAACGGATAAAAAGATGTGAGGATATGAAAGAAATGTGTGGATGCATGTTATGGGAGATTGAGTGTCAGTTGAAGATTAGGCTCCGATGGGTGCACTTTGTTAGAAAGTGGCTTAGAAAGATGGAAGATTAAGCTCAGCTGATGTGCGTCTAGCTAGAGGACGATTTAGAGAGATGGAGGATTGAATTCACGCTGGGTGCACCCAGCCAGAGGACGATAGCTCTTGCAAGGGAGCGACTGACAAGAAGAGATGACTGATATACTCGCTAAGAGTAGTTGACTGTCGAGTACACCCGTAGAGGGGTGGTTAATCAGAATAGGAAGAGATTCTTGGGCGTTGACAATTAAAAGAAAGGTTACCCGCTAGTCCTTTCCCGACCGTAGACAAAGGGTGCTCTCTGCGCCCTACTCTACTAGTCATCTTCGCTAGTCACGTAGGGTGTGTGACGAAACGAATTTTTTTTTTTTTGCATTCCGCCAGCGACCTCTCGGAACTGACACTAGGGTTTAAGCTATCCTCAAATTATTATGGATCAGTTTTATTTTCTCAACCGTTTTCCTTACAATCTTCAGACCCAAAATCCTTCTATCTCCGATCTCTTCCCAATGAATCGGCGACCTACATTTCCTTCCATATAGAGCCTCAAAAGGTGCCATACCAATAATAGTCGATAACCTGTTATTATAAGCAAATTCTACTAGTGCCAGGTAGGTATCCCAGGTGCCTTTCATTTCTAATATAGAAGCCCTCAACATATCCTCAAGAATCTGTATAGTTCGCTCAGATTGACCGTCCGTCTGAGGGTGATAAGTTGTACTAAATTTCAATTCGGTCCCCAACTCTTTATGCAAATTTCTCCAAAACCTTGAGACAAAATGGGAATCCCTGTCAGATAGAATGGAGGTAGGAATTCCATGTAGTCTCACTATCTCGTTCACATACAGTTGAGCCATCTTATCACGTGAATAGGTCATCCTGATTGCCAAATTAGTGGGCTGACTTTGTTAGCCGATCAACTATAACCCAGACGACATCGTGATTTCTAGGAGTCCTTGGTAGTCCCGATATAAAATCCATAGCAATGTCTTCCCATTTTCACCTTGGGATCGGCATTGGCTGTAACAACTCAGAAGGTTTTCTCCTTTTCGCCTTCAATTGCTAGCATACGAGGCATTTTTTCATATAGGCCCTGACATCTCTCTTCATGTTCCTCTACCAAAAAGTTTTCTTCAAATCTTGATATATCTTATTTGTTTTAGGGTGGATGGTATATCTAGACCGATGGGCCTCCCTCAGAATCTTTTCTTTTAACTCCTTATCGTTTGGTACACATAATCGGTTTCTAAACCTCAAGGCCCCGTCCGTTCAGATATTGAACTCAATTCAGGGCTCCTTACTCAAATCACTTGCAATTTCTACAAAGAACAGATTATTAACTTGCTTTTTTCTAACTTCACTAATAATCTCAGGCTGAATCTGAAAATAGGATAGGAGCATCCTATTGCCCTTAGTATATCGCCGGACGTCACATTACTTAAGATAGTCTAATAATTCCATTTGCCTGATTTGTAGTTGTCCCACAATACCTATTCGTTGACTTAATGTATCCGCAACTACATTAGTCTTTCCAGGTTTATACTGTATCTCACAGTTGTAATCCTTTAAGAAATTAAGCCACCTTCTTTGCCTCATGTTAAGCTCATTTTGGAAAAACAGATATTTGAGGCTTTTGTGATCAGAATACACAATAAATTTTTCACCATACAGGTAATGCCTCCAAATTTTTAAGGTGAACACTACAACAGCCAGCTCTAGATCATGGGTAAGGTAGTTCTTTTCATGCACCTTCAGTTGTCTAGACCCGTAAGCTACCACTCTACCATACTACATCAATACACATCCCAAGCCTGCCTGACAGGCGTCACAGTATACCTCATAGCCTCCTGATCCTTCTGGAATCACCAATATTGGAGCAGTAGTCAAGCGATCCTTTAGCTCCTGAAAGTTCTAATCACACTCCTCTGTCCATTTGAATTTATATTCCTTCTTTAGTAATCAAGTCAGGGGCATAGTAATCTGTGAAAAGTTTTCCACAAATCACCGGTAGTAGCCCGCCATGCCGAGAAACCTTTTAACATCGGTTACAGAAGTCGGCCTACTCTAGTTAGTAACAGCCTCTACTTTCTTTGGACCCACAGAAATATCACCATCGAAAATTATATGTCCTAAGAATATCACATTCTCCAACCAGAATTCACATTTTCCCAACTTTGCATATAACTTTTCTTCACGGAGCACTTGGAGTACTATCCTTAGACGAGTTTCTTGCTCCTCATAGTCCTTTGAATAGATTAGAATATCGTTAATAAAAACCACCACAAATTTATCCAGATATTGCTTGAATACTCTATTCATCAAATCCATAAAAGCGGCAGTGGCGTTTGTAAGCCCAAAGGGCATAACGAGGAACTCATAGTGGCCGTATCTTGTTCGAAAGGCAGTTTTGGCAACGTCCTCTGGTTTAATCCTCAACTGATGATAACCAGACTTTAAATCAATTTTTTAGAACACTCGAGATCCTTGCGATTGATCAAACAAGTCATCAATACGCAGTAGAGGATATTTATTTTTGATCGTGATTTTTTTCAATTCATGATAATCAACACAAAGCCGCAACGACCCATCTTTCTTTCTTACAAGTAACACCGGTGCTCCCCATGGAGACACACTCGACCTGATAAAATCCTTATCTAACAGATCCTATAATTATAATCTTAACTCTTTTAATTCAGTAGGAGCCATTCTATAAGAGGCCTTAGAAACTGGACTGACGTCGAAAACAATAGAGATCTCAAACTCAATCTCCCGATATGGAGGCAATCCAGGCAACTCCTCAGGAAATACATCTTCAAAATCGCGGACGACTAAAATGTCCTTAACAGGCACCTTATGACTTCCAGTGGTGCAGGCATAAGTTAAGTAAGTTTTACATCCGCTTTTCACTAGATGTTTGGCATGCAAGGCCGAGATCAATATCAGCATTTTCTTTTTTTCTAATACCTTGGAAGAAGAAGGTTTTCATCCCAGAGATGTTAAAGTAAACCCTCTTCATAAAGCAATCAATGGTGGCATGGTTCTTAACCAGTCAATCCATTCCCAAAATTACGTCAAAACCTCACAGGCTTACTAACACCAAATTTACAATTAGACATTACACACCTACTTCCATCATGCATCTAGGATATATAACATCGTAGTTACGAAAAATCCAAGTAGGGGTGCACACCGATAATTCGTAGTCTAATAAATAAGGGGTAGAGGCGATAAGGCACGCAAATCGTGGAGAAATAAAAGAGTGGGTAGATCTCGAGTCAAATAAAACAGACGCAGGAATTTCACAAACAGAAAGAGTACTTTCCACAATATTTGGTGATGCCATCGGTTCTTAGATAGACACTACAAAGGCCTTAGCTGGAATAGTAGGCTTTCTCCCCTCCAGTCTTGGGCAATCCTTGATCAGGTGGCCCTACTGTCCACATTTGAAACAAGCTCCCATCATTCGATGGCACGCCTGCCCCGAATGCATTCTCCCACAGGTGGTGCAGTGTGCAGCCATCATCCTCGAATCAGCCATTGACTGAGTCAGCACAACACCCTTTCCTTTCTCAGTCGTCCTTGTCCTCTTGGACGACCCAAAAGATCCCCTAGCAGATCCGCCATTAACACCTACCCGGCTAGCTACCCTCTTTGCGTAGAATTTCTCTATATCCATCTCCCGTTCGTAAATGACTGCCCTGTCTAGTATATCGGCAAACGTCTCAAGCTTTAATGTGGATAGTTGTTTTCGAATATCATCACGCAATCCTTGCTGAAACTTCTTCGTCTTTCTTAATTCATCTTCTACATAATAAGGCGAGAATCGGAACAGCTCGGTGAATTTAGCATCGTACTCAGTCACTAACACACTCCCTTGCCTTAATCTCATGAACTCCATCTCTTTTTGATCCCGGAGACTGGATGGAAAGTATTTCTCCAAAAAAACTTTCTCAAACATATCCCAAGTGATCATCTCATCGGGTATTCCTAGCGCTCTCTTCCTCGTGCCCCACCAGCCGTCTGCTTCGCCCTCCAACTTATACAAGCCGAATGTGACCTTCTCTTGATCCGTACACCCAATCACTGCAAATATTATCTTCTTCCTCTTAAGCCATATATCAGCTTCTGTAGGATCGGATTTCCCCAAAAAGCCCGGCGCTCATTCCGTCGTAAATCGATCATACGTGGTTGGAGTCAAGATGGCCGGAGCTGGCTCAGTTGCAGGGACCGGAGCCATATGCCTGTGCTCGACAGACTCCACTACGTTGGCCATTCTTTCCAATAAGTCTATATAGGTGGCCTCCCGATCATGGGGTGTATTACGGCCATTTCTTCTTCCTCTTTCACTAGCCATCCTAAAATCAAAACAGGCACAATATTATAATCCTAAAAAGTATCCATCAGCTCATTAAATTTGAACTTTGGCTAGGTTTCAAACTTCCTTAGGACTCTAGTTGACTCAGTTACCTTGGCCTACTTTTTACGAAAATTCAGTACGATGACTCAAACCTATGCTTCCGTACTTTCGATTGATCAATTCCTAAGGCATCTCATCTCTCTAATGCCAATTGTGATGAAACAGATTTTTTTTTATATTCCGTCAACGACCTCTCAGAACTGACACAAGGATTTCGGTGATCCGGTCCGGGTCGATCATGCATAGCAATTACAGGATCACAGATACCATCTAGGACCCATACATGATATTCATAAAATGTGTAATGGAAGCCAATCTATTAACCTATAGAAGCATTTACATTCATCCTCATAAAACTCATTTATGCATACATAATCATAAAGGTCTAATTATAACAATTTATATATTTCAACCGAATCAACGCAATAAGACCGCTTCTTCCGGGCAACTCAAAATGTGCTTCCAAGTTCTTAGAACCATTCGGATGGGGCTCTAGTCACTCCCTCTCGTTTGGCACAAGTTCTATGGTTTCATCTGAAAGGAAAAAAAATAGAAAACAGTGAGCCGAAATTCAACAAGGTATATGCAGATTTTTCATAAAGCATTTATATTATAAGGCAGATACAGATACATATGCAGCAAGAATAAAATAACAGTTGTCTGGACAGATACATAAACAACATAGATTTTATTAAACAACAGTTGACTGGATAGTTACATGTGCAGTAAGAATAAAATAATAGTTGTCCGGACAGATACATAAACAACATAGATTTTATAAAACAACAATTGACTGGACAGTACATGTCAGGAAGGTCGGAGTAGTTAAATTTTGAAAACCGAAACAGAAAACAGAGTCGGCCATATTATAAAAATTTCTCTTCCTTTTTATTTTTATCGGCAAAAGACATCGCTAACGGAAAGAGCAATAATCGAGGATAGATTATGTACATCTCCTCACAATCACGATAATACCTCCTTATACAAAGCCCCGAGGATGGCTCTCACTTTCTCCTTGTACAAAGCCCCGAGGACGGCTCTCTGTCATTAACCTCGATTATCATCATAATGTTCTAAGGCATGCTGGAGAACTTTATCTCCCAATACTAAAGTTCGATCTCATTTATCTTGTCATATGGCCGGTTCACATCTTCTTTAGTTCTCAATCCGGACGGGCACAAAGCTTTCAGTCATTATAATACAAGCCAATTTCAAATTTATCTTTCTTATTCCGGTCGAGTATAAAGACTTTCAGTTGACATGAAACCGGTTTCAATCCATAAAGGTCATTCCGATCAATAGTCATAATATTATGATTTAAAGCCGGTTTACTTTTTTCATTCTTATGCAATCCAAGTTCAATCATAAGTTGAGTAGAAAACGGAAAGCAGAAAGTAGAAAGCATAAATTAACCATGAAATTAAAATCATATTTTCAATCCGATCGTAAGGTAAACATGGCATCAGTGATTAAAACGGTAAGTTTGATATACTAAGTGTTGAAGCATTTAAATCTGAGGAGAACGCTTGTAATTTTTCTCTTAAAGCCAGAACTTAAAAACAGAAGTAAATTCTGAGTTTAAAAAGGAAAAATGCAATTGTATTAGACCATTATTACAATTTAAGCTTGAAAATAGGGGTACACTTGCCTGACTGTTGACCGTTCATTCCAACTAACTTGAAGCTTTTCTCCTTCTTCACTTCTTACCCTCCTTCCTTGGCAGGGATTTTCACACCAATCTCTCATCTGGAGCTCAATATATAAAGAGGAGGGATTAGGTGGAGTAAGTGGGATGAGATACCTACTTGGTACTTCCCTTTAGAGGTTAGGTGGGAGTGAGTGGGGTAAATTACCTACTTTGTGCTTTTATCTAGAAGGTTAACGGGGTAGTTTACTTGCTCTGATTAGATTGGAATCTAGTTGGGATCTAACGACAAAGTTGGCCATTGTCTTCTGAATTTGGTGGTTAATTCTAGCTGGTCAATATTTTCTTTAAAATCGGTCAATTTTTCTATTGGTTTACTTTTTTGGTTAACGCTCCTTACTCTAATCCGGCAAACTTTTACTCAAAGCCGGCCAATATTTTTTTTCTTATTCAAGGTTGGTCAATATTAAAAATCGGTCAACCTTTCGGTTGACCTTTCGGTCAACGTCTTGATACCGGTCAACATCTTGACACAGGTCAACGTCTTGATACCGGTCAACATCTTGACATAGGTTAACGTTTTGATTTTGGTCAAAATCTTGAACAGGTTAATGTCTTGATTCCGGTCAACATCTTGACACCGATCAACATTTTGATTGCCATTATTTTTGGTCTACCAGTGGTGTAAGGCCACTCCGATTTAAGTCAAAATTAAAATATTTTTATTTTTAAGTAGCAATATTTTACTTTGATTTCGGGGCCTCACAGTATGAGAGCTCGGAATTGGCATGAGGCATGCACAACTACCTGTCAGGGTTAATAATCAGTAAGGAAGAAGGATTCGCTTCTATAGGAAGTAGCTTTAAGACTAATCGTTGCATGCCTTTGGTCATTTCCCTCGTTCTCCATTTTTGCAAGTTTGGTGAGAGTTCTATTCTGCGATTCTCCTCCTCTATTTGCTTCTCTCTCTCTTTTTTTTTTATGTGGGAAAAATGAGGTATTTGTAAAGGGAATCATTGGGTGTGGGCCATTTGGCCTGTTCGGATTTGCTAGGCTATCCAAGCGATTCATGCCAATTGGCAATGGCAATTGCCTATTTTAAGGGCAATTGTGTGATAGCGGGAAATATTTTGAAAATATTTTGTGATATTCCGGATCTCATTTGGATTATTTTAATATTAATTATAATTTTTGGGTATTTCGGACGTGATGAAAGTAAATTTAAATATTCTAAAATTTTGAGGAGTAATCGGGATTTTGGGGTGGCGCCCGAGGCGCGCCTGTGCTGTTGTTCGGATTCCGATTTGGGATTTTAAAATTAAAGTTATATATATATATATATATATATGTAATAATAATAATAATAATAATAATAATAATAATAATAATAATAATAATAATATAAGTAAAAGAATAAAAAGGAAAGGAAAAAGGAAAATGGGAAAAGAAAAAGAAAAGGGGGAAATCAGGAATCGGGGAGAGAGAAAGAGAAGGGGGAAAATGGGCTAGGGTTTGTGCGCGAGGAAGAAGAAGGAGAAGGGAGAGAGAAGCGGCGACGGCGACAGCGACGAGGGTTGCGGGTGAAGCTGTGATGGTCGGTGGTTGAGGCGGCGCGACGGTGGTGCGAGGTGTGGGTGCACGGAGGAGATCGACGACGAGAAGTCGCACGAGGAGAGAGACGGCCGTTTAACGGCGTCGACGGTGGCTGGGTGAGGCGGAGGAGGCCGGCGACGGCCTCGTCAGGCTGTGTGGTGGTGGATCAGCGGCAGATGAGCGGTGTCGGCGTGTACCGCAGCGGCGGGAGAAATCTCGCGCGGAGAAGAACGGAGGAGAGAGGAGGCGTGCGCGATGGCCGAGAGAGAGCTCGTCGGGGAGCAACGGCGGCGCGGGGAGGGTCGCGGAAAGGCAATGACGGCCGTTGGCAAGGCAGTGCTGCGTCGGTGGTGCGGGCGGGGCGCTGCGCGGAAGGGAGAGGGCAAGTGGGGAGGCGGAGAGAGAAATGCCGTTGGAGTGCTTGGGGACATCCTTTCTTCAGATCTGCAGAGTATGATGTTAAGGCAAGTATCCTCCAGCCCTATTCTTGGTCTGATTTAATTTTCGATACATTTTGACCACTGTGGGAGATTTTATTAATATGCATGTATTTTTAAATACCCTCAATTTATCAATTGTATACATGCATGTATGTTTTATCGGTTGTGCGGTGGTTTTGTACTGGTATTTATGATTTGGAGGGATTTTGGACACCCGGACGATATATATGTACATTTGTGTATCCGTATATTGTGGAACCATGAACCAGGCCTTGCACTAACCATGCATGCTGCCGGGGGTGGGATCACTACGGGACCATGGTGGTCCGAGACCCTAGGGGTCGATTTGTGATCCGAGGCATTGGCTACTTCCGCCGTAAGGAAGATGAGGTATTGGCTACTTCCGCCGTAAGGAAAATGAGGCATTGGCTACTTCCGTCGTAAGGAAGATGAGGTATTGGCTACTTCCGCCGTAAGGAAGATATTTGATGTTGACCTGCCCCACTGTGTATTTAATTGAGAACCATCGTAAGGAATTGACGGAAAACTAATATATTCGGACGTCCTAATATATAACTAAAACTTGAGGTTGCACCCAAAGCCGCGGGTGGTAAAACATAGTAAGCAAGTTCCTAATCTATGGGAGACAGAGTACATGGATGGCCTTGAGCTACTGGCCTAATTCGTAGCCGATATATAGCCGTGGTTACCGGACGAGGGTAACCCTTCCTCAAGTTGGTATCATTGATCTTTGGTTCTCCGATTTCGTGCATGCTTTGTATTTCTGCACGTATTTGGGTGTACTGTGATTTGAGATACGTGGTTTGGCCCATGGATTGGCGATAGGAATGTCACGTGCGTCTTGACGTGATAAACCCTAACGTGTTTTGATTTATGTTTTAGTTCGTGATTTTCTCTTGATTTACGCATTATGAGTTTCAGATCCGGACGACGGTATGTGTCCCCACGTGGATGTGGTGACGGTTGCGACGTATGTGACCTCGGATCATATGATATGATATCGTCTACGAGATTTTACCGGATCGTGATTTATATGATTTTGTCCCGGAGGGACGAGTTATTACGGACGAAGATTTAGTACGAGACATCTCCTCGATTTTCAGGGATTTCACGGACATGATGTTTTATTTTACGTGATTGCTATGCGATATCCTTGCTTCTGATTTATGTGTACCGTTTTATACGATTCTTGATACTTACTGAGCTCTAGGCTCACGTTTTCATGTTTTATCCCTTCAGACTAGTGGTATGGATACGCTTGCAGGAGCTCGGACGTGATCGGGCTCGGATATTCCTTTTGGCGAGTGGAGATATTACATTTGGTATATTTCTGGTCTCGAGGATATGTTATGATTATTATTTATGGCCGGATGGTGGCCTTGATCATTGTATGTAGAATATTGGAGTTATTGCATTATGTGGATGAGTTGCTGTAAATGTGGATACCTCCCTTGCGATTATGGATAGCAGGTCGTGTATTATGTTTGTCCGGATTCTTATCCGATGAGATCTTGTGCGGGTTTTATTTATATTGGGTCCTGCATGTGTTTGATTGTCATACCCGGGTTGGGTTATTATGGTTGATGGAAATATATATTATTGATTTTATTTTGACCTGCGAATTGTAGTCCCGGGCCGTGACATATTCGTTGAGTTATCAGTATGGTTGTCGCGATTGTTTTATGGCAAGTTCTCATTACTTGTTGGTATTGTGCTGTCAAAATTGATGAGTTGGGAAGAATATTGTGATGGACCGAAAATTCTACCAAAAATCCAACAAAGTTTCATTTATAAAACAGATGTTCGTTAAATACAAACATATACAAAACCCTGTACAGAAACCACAAATACATGCTACATATACACAAGATCTCATTTGCCACAACAATTACACAAGTGGCACCGACGCCGTAACTTCGGTACGACACCGGCTTAGAAAGAATGCCAACTAGGAAGCCTAACATAACCACAAATAGAGACATGCGAAAGCATAATGTCCATCATATGCAGTAAAAATTAGACTATATATCCATCATCGTCATCGTGACATACATATACATAACCATAAGTATTAAAATAATTAATACAATATCCATGTCTTATACAAAATAATAAAACTAAATCCTTAAGAGCTCTCCAATACGTATCAGCGACCTATCCTATGCTTACAGCCTATTCGGACTCATTAGGTATAATAACTTGCTCATCTGGAAGGAAAGAGAAGTAAGGGTGAGCTAACAGCTCAACAACTGTATCATATTCAAAAATAATATGTAATATAAGCGAAGTTAAGTAGAAGAATGACATATAATTATAAGAGAGATGCTTAAACATGAATATGGTCAAGTGTGCTTTGAAATTCAATTTATGTAATATCTCAGACCTCATTGTAAATATTTTTAAATAATTATCGAGATTTTGGATAAATTGAAAATTTGAAAGAATATTAAAATTTTTGCAACTGGTGCTTGTTGCGCATTTGAGGGGTATTCGATGGATATATATATATAATGTATATTATTTGGCAAAAAAAATGATGATGATGAGATAGGATCGGATAGGATAGATAGGATAAGGGATCGGGCTGTTGGGATAATAATAATAATAATAATAATAATAATAATAATAATAATAATAAGGTTTTAAAAGGGGGATTTGGGGGTTCAGGAAATCGACAGAAAAGCAGAAGCAGGGGGAGAGAGTGAGGAGAAATCGGGCGCCATTGCTGCCCTGTGCAAGGAAGAAGGGGAATCGATGGCGGGCAACGGCGGCTTGAGGTGTAATCAGCACAGTGAAGGTGGTCACTGGCGACTAGGGGCGATCGGTGACTGTGTGTAGAAGCCACGTAGTGAGTGAGAGGGGAAGTTCGGGCTACGCTGGTTGGCGCAAGGCGGTGGAAGGAGCGGCGGTGTTCGGAGGTGAGATAGCGGTGGTTAACGGTGGTGGTCGACGGCGGCTGATGGGGGATGTCGCTAACCGGTGGTGGTCGTGGGTGTCCGACGGTGTACGCAGAAGTTGCACAACAAGGAAAGGATAGCGCGGGTGAGTCATGGCTGTGTGGCAGTGAGGTTGAGGTGCGGGATTCGGTACCTCGGAGCCTCCATTTTTTAGATCAACAAAGTATAAGGTCGAGATAAGTATCTATAAACCTTCTCTTTGGTCTGATTTAATTTCTGATATATTTTGGATATTGTATGAAAATTTTTATTAACATGTATATATTTTTATATTCTCTTTCTGTTTATTTTGGATATGCATGTGTAGTTCATTGACTGATTTTGCAGGTTTTGGATATGGGTCTTATGATTTTATAAATTTATTATTTTTTTGAAAGACAAAAAATTTATTAAACTCGGTGTACATTTATATCAGTATGTGTAACGAAAATATATACGAAAATTGCATTGGCCGTGCAATTACATACACATGTCGAATTGTGGTCACTATATGTGGATTTGAAAATTGGATACTCTAGTCAGCTTCCAACAGGGAAATTTATTTGGAAATTTCACTGATTTATCAAACTCACTGCTTCCATGGACATGTGCATCTTCGATACTCTGTACCAAATGCCCATTTACAGCAAGAGGGAAACCCATCACAGCCCCTGACCTCAATGCCATAATAAAAGCCTTACTAGTCCTTTTTCTTGCCTCTAGGGTGGTTCTGCTAGTCCTATTTCTTGCCTCTAGGGTGGTTCTGCTAGTCCTATTTCTTGCCTCTAAGGTGGTTCTGGCATATGCTCAAGGCTCACGACTAGGGCCTCCAAAATTTAGAAAATCTCTTCTGCAAGCCTCAGCTAGTACCGGCTTACCATAGCAAGCCTTCACAAGGAGGATGAATAGATGATCATTGGTGAGCATGCGAGCATCCTGCTGTCTTGAGGCCTTCTGCTTGACAAAGCATTTGGTGGGTGATGGGCGTAGGGCACACTCACGATCCATGTCCTCGTTGTTCCCCGCCAATTTTGTCAAGCCACTGGTGTTAGGCAACAACATGGGTTTCCATAAGAGAAGCTCACAGCTATATACTGTTGCGGCGATAGTGAGGTCCTTTATGGGCCAATTTGGAAGGAGGATGATGGAGGTAGAAGGGGGTCTCGGGGGTGCTGTCGAGATTCGGTCGGGCGGTTTGGCGAGCGGCAGGAAGTGGAGGTGTGAGCATCCAGCACTATCGGTTCTATTAATTGGAAATGGAACAGAAGTAACGATTTGGACCTTGGTTAATGCTAGTGGTAGTAAGGGTTTGGGCTGAGCAATCTGGAGCAAATTTTTGAAGGTGGGAGCCGTGAACAATGAGGATGTGGAAGAAACAGGGAGATTTGTGGATGACTCTGTTTTTCGTTCGATTAGGGGTGGTGAACGTGGGCTTTCATTGAGGGTTTGCTGGGTGTGTGGCTTGGTGGAAGCAGAGCCTGTGATGCGGTCGGCCTGGGATTGTAGGGACTCAACGAAGGGAGCAATTTTCGGTTGAGGTAAAGGAAGTGGAAGGGTGAGTGTGCTGTCTGGTAGCACTGTCATCATGCTGGGTGAGGCTTGGGGTGGAGTGTGCGGCGACGGTTGTGGGATCTCGCTCAAAGGCACCATGAACAAAGTAGTGATTGGCAGCCGAGGATGAGGAGGGAAAGCAACAGTAGAAGAAGCCACCGAAGGTAAAAGGTTCATTGACCAGTTAGGGCGTTGCTCAAATTTGTGGAGCGATTGGCTGAGTTCCACCATGGATGACCGAATTTGTGCTGCAGTGGAGACCATGGTGGACGTATTGGTGCCCAGTCTGTCGGTAGCCCGCCGGAGGTCCTTTATCGCGTTGGCAAGCTCGGCGAGGGATGCGTCGAGCGCTTGTTCTTCAGTCAGCACCATCGCCTCTACCCTCCGTCTCAATGAAAGCACCAATGATGAGTGCTTAACGGCAATAACGGGCAAATCGGTGTCGACGGTGATGAGATTGAAGGGAGATGGGAGTTCAGGCAGAGGGAAGTTGAGGAAAAAGGGGGAATAAAGGAAATATGAGAGAGTAGGGGGCGAGAGAACACAGAGAGGGGATGAGAAAGAATGACAAAGAAGGAAGGGAAAAGGATGAGGGTGACAGAGAAGGGAAATCAGAGAGAGATAGCAGAGAGGAGAGTAAATTGGAGAATCTTACTTCTTTTTTTCTTTTCGTTACTGTAGCAACCGAATACATTTATAGTAGTGAGCTAACTAATTTGGTTCCGAGCCAACTAATTTGGTTCCAAGCCAACCAAACAAAGTAACTAACCAAGTAACTAATTATACCTAAATAATAAACTAATACTATAGTATATTTGACTAATAAACATGTAACAGATATCAAAATCCCAAGGGCTTCAAGATTAATTGTGGCATAATAATTAGTGAATTTATGCTATAAAATTTTTATTTTACATATTAGTATATGAAAGTCATGATTTTCATTGATTAACTGTGAGAATCGGGAGGGAACGAAAAAACAGAGCACCCGATACTCTGTTTGGGCTACCAACTTTGATACGGATAATCAAAATGGTTTGGGCATGCTAGTAGTGATTTACTCTATATATGTTGGTAGAATAAAGTTAGAAATTGTCATAAAAAAGAAATCAACCAATTAAGACGGTGAGCACCAACGTCATCCAAGGCCGCAAAGGGAGAGGATGACACAATTCACCCCAGGTGGAGCTCATCACATGGTTAGTAATGAAGCTAGGTTTTCAGTATTTTGCTGTATAAAGTTGACAAATTTTATAACGGCTCGGTGAAATGTGGCGTATATAGAGAGCGCATAAGGTGAAGGGCCACGAAAGCATGAAGAAGCTATGGGGCTATTCAACTGTCAAACAATGAAAAGAAAAGAACTTCCAGAACCGTGGCTAATGATATACTGCTCACACTACCAATTTTTTAGATTTGAGTATGTCATATATATATATATATATATATAAGTTGGCTTACTGATAAAATTAAGAACACTTTATTATTTTGATTAGATCATCACATAATTAGTTGAGATATATAAGATTAGTAATTGTGTTTTTTGTTTAGTAGTAATGAAATAAAAGATATTTTATGGTATTAAAAACGATATTAATATAACGTAAAATGTCAATAAAAATCGGATAAAATATCAATGAGTCAATTGGATATTCAATATGTCCTTGAAATTCGTTATCCCTATGGCAACCAATTCTTTGCAATGATTTAAATCACATGTGTATACTTCATTTATATATCATCAATAAATAAAGGAGAATGTATAAAAATTTTAAGATATCCAAACGAATAAAAGTTATAAAACCTTATAGTAATTCATACTTTTTCAATACTTATTTCAATATAGGAATTGAGGTCGTTGATCTTGTAAAGGGACACTTATATTTTGGTGATCATCATAGAGAGTTATATTCGAGACATCACTATGGAGAGATATCATGGGTATAACCTTCGGAAGAATTGTAGCGATGGTGAGACTGACACGAATGTCTAAGATCTTGTAGACATACCTAACTGATGAGGGCGTAAATGCGCGACATTTAGTTCATTATGATAGAATAAAAGTCTATGAAGATTTTTATTATTTTGTGCAATAGTATATTGAGTTAGTACTTTGATTAAGTGGAATCTCTATTACATTCCTAATATTCGGTTGTACTTGTACCTCTTGGGTCATAGTTGTGGTATAATGTTGAGTCTTCGATAGTTGTTAGTTTATTGTATTATGTTATTAATTATTTCATACGTTTAATAATGTGAGATATTTATTAGTATTTCGATATTATTAATTTGATTTATTTATTGAATATTTGACTACTCTTATATTTTTTTGACTCTAAGTTAAAGAGATATCTTAGAACTAGTCGAAATTTGTGTAATTAGTGTTAAGTATCAGATAGAGACGATTCCCAGATTTTTGCGATTCTATCAGTGATAGTGAAAAATGTTTTATTTTAATTTATTATTATTTCTTTTTTTATAGAGTGATTGGATATTTATTTTTAAAACTTTGTCCGTTGGTTTTGTAGATATATCAGATATGTTATTTCTCTTAATGCTTTTAAAAATTGAACATTATTATTGTTGAAATTATAAGTTTATTTATGATAATGATTAATATAATTTAGAAGTCAGTGTAACTGTCTAAGCTATGTCATAAAACTCAGGTCCGAATTACCATAGTAATGGTATTAGAAAATTAAGATTATATAAAAATACTGGAGAATTTTTAGAAATTGTTAATATTTGAGAATATTATGCAACTCAAGGTGGATGGAGGACTTAGATCAATTTTAGTATTTCTTAGTTGGGTTATAGAATCATACGTTCTAGAGATTTAGGATTGGCCTGACATTCTAAGTTGGTTGCTTTTACAGATATGTCTAATGAAGTGAGTTACCACGTGGCTAACTCATTCAGAGGCTTGGGCTGTGCTAGACCAGTAGATATGGTTGAGGTAGTCGGTGCATTTCATCAATTGATTGGGTTGGTGACTTGCATGATGGAAGTATAAGTTTTAGGTCTGGCGCCCAATAAACATAACAAGAATTCGGCAAGTGATTCTCCATATTTTACATATTCCCTCTGTTTGCAATATTATTCCCTCTGATGTGCATGTGCTACTCTTTCTTATGTAAACCTGTTGAGTTTCATATGGATTATTACATCAATCATTTCGATTTCCTTCAGCTGGAAAACAGATCACGGTCTCTATATGTTGAGACCAGATGTAAGGCCTCTCTAAATTTGCTGTTGCTTAAATGTAGCTGCAAGTAATGGGTTGTAGTAATCAGCTGTCGTTGGACAAATTTAATTCGCCTGCAATGTGGGTGAACAGTAGTACAATTTGAGGAAGACAGATGAACATTGGTTGTATAATAATAATAATGATAATAATAAATAGAGAAAATTGGTTGCTAATTGAGTGAAGAAACCTTACGAGCCCATAAATACCATGTAAATATGTGTATTATTTGTCTTGTTAATGAGAATCGCGTAAGAAGGTTGTTTTTGAATTGAAGCTTCTGTGTCCGCTGTTGAAGGTGCATGAATCCGGAGGTGCAGAGTAGCGACTATAGCTCGCTGCCGTGATAAAGACTTCTGCAGATTTTAATTGGTAGTTGATGTGTACTGTGCTTCGTGGAGTAGCCGGATGAAGTGAGCCTTTGATATATTATATCTCAACCGTTTCATATATATATATATATATACATATCTGATGTTAAAGTATTTTATGAATGAAATGAGGCATAAACATCATTCAGTTTGGAATAGTGATGAACTGGATAATGTGTAGATAATATATCTATTATGATGGCTCCATCCAATTATGATTCGAAGTATAAGGTGTTGTAATGCCTTATTGTGGGATTCATATGTAAAATTTATTGAGTTTGTGGATTGAATAATTGCTTATTTGGTGATAGACCAGCGTGAGCACTGGTTTTGGTTTTTAAATAACGATGGCAATTAGTAGATTATATTTTGCAGTAATATATTAGTGTGTATTTTGTCTAATGACAGCCCTAGAAGTGAAATTTAACAATTGATAATTATTGTGGTAATCAGGTGAAGTGTTACGAGCCAATGTGCATGGCAACATGCAAACGGATGTTCGAACGTTAGAGAAACTCGTTTAATTAGTCTAATATCAAATTTGGCATTTAATGACACTATTTTATTAGTCGTTCGGCTTAGTGGGTCATCATGGGTCAATGGAATGCTGGTGGTCGGATATCTATTGCATCTAGGTTGTTTCTCGCGTTCTCACAACGATGACCTTCTTTATATTAGCCTTAATCACATGAATATGATCTTCATCAATATTGAATGACACTTTTATTATTATAGTTGTGAAATTTCTTGCATTATACTCGATTGTATGAGTATGTCATTGATTTGTTACGGTTAAGATAAATGAGATTATATGAAAAAACTAGTCTCAAAGATTATGAAACTTATAGAGTTTAGTGTAGTCAATAGTAATTTGATACTGATTTTCATATAATGGTGGTGATCAGATATATTGTTTAGTGTAGAACAATGCTTATAATCATGTGACCCTCGTATAGTGTAATTTTGAGGGATATTATAGTGAGAAATCTTAGGTTTGGCATGTGCTGATGATCCTTGTACTTTTTAGGTAGAGGAAGTACGTTGGTGAAACATTTGTACTTTGTTTTGTAGAGTCTTAGTAGACTATAGATTTGGTTGTATGTCAAATTATGAGTAATTGATTATCTAGTAATACATACCCAACTAATGGGGAATAACATATACGACCTTAGATCACAGTGGCAAAATAAAATCTTGGAGATACTACATGATATCTCATTATTGTTGATATATTTTAAATTTGGGATTCAGTGAAATTTATGAGTTGTATTTAGTAAAATTTATATGTTAAATTTAGTAAAATTTGAATTTCATAAAATTTATGATGTTTATTATAATTCGATATTCAAATCATTCATACTGATATTTGGACCGAAAAATTCTTGCATTTGTCGTGATGTTGGACTTCGGGGTATCTCCGTCTTTTATTTGATTATAATCGAATTTTATGAAATCCTTTAATTTTTGTGGTGCAAGGGTCCAATGAGACTTATTTTTATTTTTGTTTTGAATCGTAGTTATGATAAATTGTAAAATCTTGAATGAAGTTTATTGATGAGCTTTACTTTATTATTGTGGCTTTTGTATTCTTAATATTGCATATTTAAGATATTTATTGACTATTATGAGTTATTAATTATTATCACTTGTTAAACATTTGATCCAGTTATACATTCTATTAGTTTTAGATTTGAGTTGAGTACGTAGTAATAGTGGAGGATCCTTTATTTGTTGTGAAACTTTCAGGTGAAAAGGATTCTAAAGACTACTTGTTATTGCTTTTTGGTGACAGACAATATATATTTTGGTATAGGTTTGATGATTATCTCTCTAATCGCGACCAGTGGCTCTTAATAGCTTTATTTTTTTCTTAAATATTTGCATGGTATATTGACGAAATGATAATTTTATATTTAAAAAATAATATTAAAATTTATGATGGATATTTAATAATATTATGATTTGAGGGTATCCACATGAGCAATCCGGGTCAAGTCTGATGATTTGGGTTTTGATCGTCACACTTACTCTATTCAATTGTGCCGTGCCAAATTCCTCCTTTAGTGTGATGACCCGAACCCTAAACTTCAAATATGGCTTGGACTGTTCACACGAAAAATCTTAAAACTTAAAATCATTCGTAATCTATTATAATAGCAATACAATTCAGTTAAGTTACTACTAGTTTCATTAATACATCTTGTAAATATCCTAAAATAAAAATTACTAAGGATCACGGGTCGCAACTCGAAAAAAAACTACCGACCTTCCGTTAGCAACATATCTGGTCTGTCCTCCATTGAGAGATAATATCTAACCTCCACAATCTACTCTACCTGAAAATCCTATTGCAAAAGTAATATCCCTTGGCTCGCGCTATGCGATCAACCCAATTTGAAGCCAATAAAACGCAAAGGTGAGCCAAATGGCTAGCAAATAATAATAATAATAAAAACCACATGATAAATAATAAATATCTCGGATTTCAAGGATATAAAGGCCGTAACACTAATATAAAAATCTAACTATATTCGAGAAACTATAACACGTCATAAAGACAACTTAAAGCAAAAGCAACATAGGTCACACCTGACCCTTGTATCACAAAAATAATAAGAATACCAACAAACAAGTAAAATTTTTTCAGACTCCAATATCAAAAAATAAACGGGGATTCCCTAGTCCAAATGCTAATATAAATGACTTGAACATCAAATAATAATAAGCAGCCTGGATTCTACTAAATTTGGATGTTATAGTATCCGACACATGGATTATACTAAATACAATTCATGGATTCCGCTGAATCCCGAAACACATAAGGTATTATCAATAATAAGATATCACAAAGAAATTTCTATATCTTATTCTGCTACTATGAACCAAAGACCGCATAAGTTCCTCGACAACTGGGTACTTGCACGGGCAAATCGATACTCACAAGTTTAACCACTGACCAAATCCATGGTCTTCAGAGACTCTACCAAACCAAATACAGACGTTTCACCAATATGTACAAAGACCAAATATAGACGTGTAATACCTGGATCTCTATTTGATTTAAATTGGACATGTTTATTTTTAAGTAATTTGGATGTGATGAAAATTAATTAAATATTGTGATATTGTGAAAAAATCGGGTTGATCGGTCATTGCCCGAGGTGTACCGGTTGGATATTAAGAGAAAAGGAAAAATATAAAATAAAAAAATATAAAATATAAAATAATAATAATAGAAAATGGGGAAGGGGTGTCTTGCGGCGGTAGAGCAAAAGCAGGAGAAAGAGAAAAAGAAAGGGGAACGGAAGAGAAGGAGAGATAGGGAGAGAAGAGGAGAAAAGAGAGGGTTTCGTGTGAAGCAAAGCAAGGGGAAGAAGAAGGAGAGAAGGAAGGAGAAGGAGGTGGTGGTGCAGGTGAGTGGAGGAGAGGCGGTGCGGCGGTAGAGAGGAGAAGGAAGCAGCAGCATGCACGGTGAGGAGAGAGAGAGCTTGTCAGGGAAGGTTGGCGGCCACGGCTCATGGGTGAGGCAGTGGCAGTCGCGGGAGAGGCGGCGCAGCACAGGTAGAGAGAGAAAGCATGCTGGTAGAGAGAGAAAGGGTGCAGCTGTAGAGAGGAACGTGCGATTCGGGTGCTTCGAAGCATCCTTTCTTCTGATCTGCGGATTATACGGTTAAGGCAAGTATCTTCTATCCCTTTCTTTGTTCTGGTTTAATTTCTGATGAGTTTTGACTACTGTCTGGAGTTATTACTAACTAACATGCATGTATTTTTATATAGACCCAATTTGTTTATTATGTATATGCATATATGTTTTACCGGTTGTTTGGTAGTTTTTCACGGGTTTTGTGATTTCGAAGAGTTTTATGATTTGTGGATACTCGGACGATATATATGTGTATATTTGTGTATCCGTATGTTGTGAAACCATGAACCAAGCCTTACGTTGGTCCACACGCATGCTGCCGGGGGCGAGGTCACTACAGTACCATGGCGATTAGAGATCTTGGTGGGTCGTTTTGTGATCTGAGGCATCAGATTTGTATGGTACCAATCCCGACGAGGATGCTTAGTCCTGAAAGGGACATATATGATACGTGGCCCCCTTTCGCCGTCAGGAAGGTTGAGGCATTTGTAGGTGACCTGCTACACTGTGTATTTAAATGAGAATCATCGTGAAGAATTGACGGAAACTAATATATTCAAATATCTTAATACATATAACCAAACTTGAGGTTTCACCCAAAGTCGTAGGTGGTAAAATATAGTGGGTGAGTTCTTAATTTATGAGAGACAAAGTACATGAATGGCCCTGAGTTATAGGCCTAAAACGCAGTTGGGCCTTGAGCTGTCGGCTTAAATCACAGGGGTAACCTTTCTTCTAGTTGGTCTAATAATCTTTGGTTTTCTGATTTTGTGTATGCTTTATATTTCTGCATGTATTTGTGTAGATTATGATTTGAGATACATGGATTGGCCCGTGGATTGGGCGATAGGAACGTCTCGTACGCATGGATATGTGTAAAACCTGAAACACGTTTTGATTATATGATTTGGTTTCGGTATTCCTTTGATTTGAGCATATTGATATTATGATTTTTGGATCCGGACGATGGTATGTGTCCCATGCGGATGTGGTGACGGTCACGATTATGTGACGTGATCTTGGATCATATGATATGATATGGTCTATGAGATTTTATCAGATCATTATTTGCTATGATTATTTCTTGGAGGGACTGTTTGATATTGATGACGATTTAGTACGAGACATCTCTTTGATTTTTAGGGATTTCACGGACATTGTGTTTTGTTTTTACACTGTTGTGATGTGTTATTCATTCCTTTTGATTTATATGCACTGTTTTTATATATATATATATGATCTTTTTTGAGTTTTAGGCTCATGTATTTATGTTTGAGCTATTCAGACCAATGGTTTGGATACATTTACATGAGTTCGGATATAATTTGATACGACATATCTCTATCGGTAAGTAGAGATATTTATGTTGATTATGTTTCAGAGTTCTTGGGGGTGTATTTGGTTATTATGTATGGCTAGTTGTGGGCCGTGGACCTGGTATTGAAATATTATAGGATAATTATATTACATTGATGAGTTGTTATATTTGGATACCTCCATTGTGACGTATGGATAGCAGGTTTTATGTTATGATATCTCGATTTATATCCGATGAGGTCCTGTGCGGGTTTTGATGCATTGGGTTTTGTGTATGTATGGATTGTCACACTCGGGTCGGGTTTGTCATTATTGATGTTGTTTGTTGAAGTTTTATATTATTATGGATTAATATTATTGACTTGCGTTTATATCCCGAGGACATGACAGCGGTGATATTGGAGAAAAAGATCATAAGAAGAGGTGTTCTTGCTCTTTTTGGTTAAATAATTGATCAATATTTGGCATGATAAGCTCAGTTTTTGGTGAATGATTGAGATTCAGATTGTAGAGGTTGATATTCGAGTTAGTTATTTGGCTATGATGGGTCGTATGAGCGATATTATGGACCGAATGGTTCGGTGGCAAGATAGAGATTTAGACTCAAGAAGCTATGAGTAGGATGGCTGAGTAAGGCCAAGGTAGGACGCCGTTTGATAAATTCAAAAGTGAGCATCTTCTAGGATTTTGGGGAGAGTTTGACCTCGTGAAAGGAAAAAGTTGGCTTCCAAGATAGCAAGAGTATTTGAGGTTTTTGGCTACCTGGATGCGGGTAGCGTTGATCTTACTGCATTCAGGCTAGAAGGCGTAGTTAGCCGGTAGTAGGCCAAGTAGTGCCCTATTCTGGGGTAGAAGATCAAGGTTGAGCTATTGGGACGTTTTTAGGGGATCATTCGAATTTTGATACACACACACACACACACACATCCCCGAGGGTGTCAATTCTGAGGTGTAAAGGAATAGGGATAATTGATTTTTCCCTTGATTTGTTATAAATTGTGTGACTGTTGTATGTTTTCCCAATTTCTAAAATATGCTTTGAGGATGTCTACCCCTGATGGGTAAATTCAAATCTGTTAAGATTATGTCCTCTGGTGTTCGGTTTGAGCATGTAGATATGAATGGATGATTGATCAGATTTCATTTGATGTGTCGGACTGTGATGTAATATTAAGAGTGATTTGGTTGGCAAGTCATCATACTAGTGTAGATGACTTCAATAAGAAGATTCTGATTTATAATATGAGTTGTGAATTTTGAATATGAAGAACAGTTGATCAAGAGGCGATGAAATTGATATCATTCTGTCTGTAAGTTATTTGATGTGGATATGTGTCGAGTTTATTTGGTATATGTGACCACATCCGAGAGTTATTCTGTGGTCATTAAGGATTTTCTAGTTGTGTAGTAATTGAGGCTTGTTTCTCAGAGGAGAGGATTAGCCTAGATTATCTTCTGATCGATAATTAAGGTTGCTGTTGAGGCTGTGTCGGGATTGGCACCGATTTTGAGGACCCCGCAAATAATTGATGAGGTTATGTATGCATTATAGAAAATTTAATTTATTTGGAAAATGAATTGTTTGATGAGTGAGTATTGGGGATTGATAGGCGATTTGTTTGATCAACGGCAATCGCTTGATTTTTTTTTTTAAAGAATCGATCTGCATTTGGAGTATTGTCATTTAAGGATGATCGGGAGGATATGCCCGAGACAGCCTTTAGGATAAAGGTATGGCCGTTGTGAGCTTTGGTGGTGCCTTTTAGGATTTGCAATTTTGTTGGCGTCTTTTGTGGATCTTAGAAATCGGATCTTTCGGCCATATTTAGGTCAATTTGTGATGGCTTCATTAATGATATTTTGATTTGTTCGAAGCATTATGAGGGGCATGAGGTCCATTTGTGGATTATATTGCAGATTGTAAAAGGGTAGCTAGCTGTTTGCCTAATTAAGGAGATACGAGTTTGGTTGGAAGAAGTGTTATATTTGGGCATGTTTGTGGATTTGCAGAAGATTGGAGTGGTGGCCGGTTGGGAATGACCGTCGTTTATCGCGAAGGTGAGCAATTTCCTGGGTCTAGTTGAATCTGATAAACAATTTGTTGAGGATTCGTTGAGAATTGTAGCGTCCATGAGGAGTTTGGTTTTGGAGCGATCGATGTCATTGAAATGATAATTGTGAGAAGAGCTTTCAAGAAGTGAAGGTTGGATTATCGACAATGTCGATTTGGTCGAATCTTGATAGATTAAGTGAATTTGTGGTAGGTTGTGATGTTTTCGAGGAAGATTTGGTGTTTTTTTTTTATGTAGCATGTTCGGGTGGTTGCCTATGGGTTAAGGCGATTAAAAGTTTGTGAACAAAGTTAATTCATTCATGGTTTGGAATTAGCAGTTGAGGTCCTTGTTTTGAGGATTTAGAGGCATTATCTGTATCGATAGAGAGTTATTGTTTAATTTGATCATATAGGCTTGAAAAAATTATTTCACTAAAGGAGCTGATCAAGTGGTAGTGTAAGTTGGTGGATCTGCTTAAGGGCGATAATGGTGCGGTCTATGATTTTGGAGAAAATTAATTTGGGTGATAAGCCATAGTTGACGGGTGTTTCGTGTTTGAGGGAGTTGTCGAAGCTTTGGGTAGTGAGTTGCGGGCGGATCTCAATGTCAGAGCAGATGAGATGCTTTGCCTTTTGGAAATGATTTGTATTTTGAATATGAAAGAGCTAAAGGAGAAAATTATGAATCGAGACCCATGGATGTATCAGGATATGAGGAATGATTTCTGGGTGACGGAAATTGAGTAAGGTGATTGCGGCTTTTGTGGCAAGGTGTGTCGCATGTCCATAAGAGAAAGCAGAGCATGAGAAGCCTCCATAAATTTTTCTTTGGGGTTGCTCAGGATGGTGACAAATATGGATGCGGTTAGGATAATTGTGGATTGGCTGTCAAGGTCGGCCCATTTCTTGTCGATTCGGATAATGTTTTTGAGGGATAAGTTGGCTTTTTGAGTTTGCTTGCGATAATGGCTATCAATCTAGCAACTGGATGGCCCATTTTGAGGCTTTATATGGGTAGATAATGGATTGAATGTCTGGGTGGATTGATATAGTGGCAGGAGGAGGATCGTCTGGTTTCGCGATTATTTGGAGGTTTTGTTGAGTTCTGCGATTTTGGAGGAGAAGTGGTGGCCTCGGTTGGGTCGGTTCAAAATCTCATGGGGTAAGAGATTTTTGTCGACACAGAGATAGGTAGGTGGATCCATTCTCAGCCTATGCGTATACTCTTCAGAAATCAGAATTGCATTACAGATTTGTGCTGCACTGTCTTTAGTATTCGTTTTGAGTGGAGAAGCTCTGGAGTTAGCGGTTAACAACCCTGCCGAGATTGGACTTTGAATCAAGTTCCTATCCGCGAAAGAAGCTCATGTGAAGATTAGAGATGAAGTCCTTTTTTGTTGAGCCATCATGAAGCTAGACACGATTGAGTAGAGCCTTGATTGATTGGATGAAAGCTTGAAAACAATTGAGGTTATCAGCAGTTATAGTAGAGTTGGAGTGGCTTAAGTTCGTAAGGAACGTTGAAAATTTTTCACCTGGCGGAGTAACGAGTTGATCATACGTCTTGTGCCTAAGGGAGGAAGCCAAAAAGAAGTCTTCGAGATTTTTTTTCGAGTAGGCCTCGAACAACGAGAAATTTAGTGGCATTTTGGATGATGATGGATAAGCTGATAAAGTCGGCTCATTGATTGCCGAACAGGATATCATTCTTGAGTTAGGCTGTTGGCATATTATCGAGATTAGGAGATTGAAAGGTATTCTAATTTTGAGACTTCTGACTATGATCTAAGGTAGATGATCGATCAGAGTTGCATAGTGGAAGCGTGTGGGCATGGCCGACAGTTACAGGATTTGATTTGAATTTTGAAGCAAAAGATTAGATTTACAATCTGATTTGAGGTTCGATGTGGGCAACCATGTGCCTCTAATGGTGTCTCCAAGGAAAGAATTTTGAGGTTTTCAGTGGGTTGGAGAGATGACCTATGAGTTGGCTTTACCCCGGCATTAGCCGATCGATACGATGTGTTTTATGTATTTATGATGAGAAAATTTGTGAATAATCCTTCATATGTGATTAAGTGTAAGCTGTTGCTGATTTCGCGAAGCTTCTTTATGATGGGGTTTCGACTCAGATTTTGAGATAGAAAGGATCAGGTACTGAGAGTTGGATTTTTGGAGAAATCATTTGATCAAGGATAAGTTTGGGAGAATATTTGTATCTATTTGAGGTTTGAGATGCGTAAATTTTGATGACGAAATTTTTTTATAAGTGGGGGAGAGTTGTAATACTTAGATCCCAATTTAATTTAAATTGGATATATTTATTTTTTAGAAATTTGAATTGATAAAAATTAATTAAATATTGTGAAGAAATTGGGTCTGTTGGTTGCCACTCGAGGCACATCGGTTAGATATTAAGAGAAAAGGAAAAATATAAAATAAAAAAATACAATAATAATAATAATAATAATAATAATAATAGAAAAGGAGAAGGGGAATCCGGCGGCGGCAGAGCCAAAGCAGGAAAAAGAGAAAAAGAAAGGGGAAAGGAAGAGGGGAGAGAGGGAGCAAAGAGGAGAAAAGAGAGGGTTTCACGAGAAGCAGAGCAAGGGGAAGAAGGAGGCGGTGGCGTTGGCGCGGGTGAGCGGTCGTGGCTCGAGTGAGTGGCGTGTGCAGAAGAGAGGTGGCGCGGCAGTAGAGAGAAGGAAGTGGTGGCGGCACTTGCAGCGAGGAGAGAGAGCTTGCTGGGGAAGGTCGGCGGTTGCGGCTCGAGGGTGAGGCAGCAGCAGTCATGGGTGAGGCGGCGTAGTGCGGGTAGAGAGAGAAAGCACGTTGGTAGAGAGAGAAAGCACGCTGGTAGACAGAGAAAGGGCGCAATTGGGGAGAGAAACGCGTGATTTGGGTGTTTTGGAGTATCATTTCTTCTAATCTGTGGAGTATATAGTTAAGGCAAGTATCCTCTAGACCTATCCTTGGTCTGATTTAATTTTTGTTGAGTTTTGACTACTGTTTGGAGATTTTTTACTAATATTTATGTATTTTTATATACACCAAGTTGGTTTATTATGTACATGCATATATGTTATACCGGTTACTTGGTGGTTTTTCACGGATATTTGTGATTTTGGAGAGTTTTGTAATTTGTGGATACCTGGACAATATATATGTGTATATTTGTGTATTCGTATGTTGTGTAACCATGAACCAGGCCTTACATTGGTCCACACGCACGCTGCCGGGGGCAAGGTGACTACGGGATTATGGCGATCCGAAACCCTGGTGGGTTGTTTTGTGATTCGAGGCATCAGATTTGTATGGTACCGCTCTTTACAGAGCGGCTTAGTCCTGACGGGAACGTTTGTGATATGTGGCCCCCTTCTGCTGGTTGGAAGGTTGAAGTGTTTTGTAGGTAACTTGCCCCACTGTGATTTAAATGAGAACCATTGTAAAGAATTGACGGAAACTAATATATTCGAATGTCTTAATATATATAACTAAACTTGATGTTGCACTTAAAGTCGCAGGTGGTAAAACATAGTAAACAAGTTCCTAGTATATGAGAGACAAAGTACATGGATGGCCTTGAGTTGTTGGGCAAAAATGCGGCAGGGCCTTGAGCTATTGGCTTAATTCGCAGCCGATATAGCCATCGTTACTAGACGAGGGTAACCCTTTCTCAAGTTGGTCTAATAATTTTTAGTGTGTATATTTTGTATTTCTACATGTATTTCCGTGGATTATGATTTAAGATATGTAGATTGGCTCGTGGATTGGGTAATAAGAATGTCTCGTGCGCATGGATATGTAAAAAACCCGGAACAAGTTTTGGTTATATGATTTGGTTTCGATGTTCATTTGATTTTAGCATATGAGATTATTTTTGGATTCGGACGATGGTATGTGTCCCACATGAATGTGGTGACAGTCACGATTATATGATGTGACCTCGGATGTATCATATGATATTGTCTATGAGATTTGATCAAATCGTTATTTGCTATAATTATGTCCCGGATGGATTGTTTGATACAGACGACGATTTAGTATGAGACATCTCTTCGATTTTCAGAGATTTCACGGATCTTGTGTTTTGCTTTTACACGGTTGTGATGTGTTATTCCATCCTTTTGATTTATATGCATTGTTTATATAAAATATCATATATATATATATATATATATATATATATATGATATTTTTTGAGTTCTAAACTTACGTTTTCATATTTAATCCCTTCAGACCAGTGGTTTGGATATACTTGTAGGAGTTCAAACATGATCCAACGTGAATATCTCTATCGGTGAGCAGAGATGTTTATGTTGATTATGTTCTAGAGTTCTCGGGGGTGTATAGTTCTTGGGGGTGTATTTGGTTATTATGTATGGCCCGTTGTGGGCTGTGGACCTTTTATTGTGAAATTATAGGATTATTATATTAGATTGATGAGTTGTTACATTTGGATATCTCCATTGAGATGTATGGACAATAGGTCTATGTTATGATGTTCGGTTTTATATCCAATGAGGTCTTATGCGGGTTTTGATGCATTAGGTCTTGTGTTTGTATCACACTCGGGTCGGATTTGTCGTTATTAATGTTGTTTATTGGAGTTTTATATTATTGTGGATCAATATTATTGACCTGCGTTCATATCCAGGAACGTGACAAGATGTCTCACCAGATGTCTGACCAACAGGTACAAAGACCAAATATAGATGTCTCAGTAGTGCTCAACATCCGCCCACCAAGGTACGAAAAACATCTCTAAGGTCAAACCTAGTATCTCCTACCATGCTATCCTCAATATCATGATCAACCATAGTTATATGGCTATAAGTATTCTGTCACACGAGGCAATATACCTTATCACAACCATGATACAAAAATTAGTATCGGATAAGTGTAGACCACATTAAGGTACCGTAATCTCCCATTCAATTAGATATCTTAGTGTTTTCATACGCTTTTCTTAACCTTAATCGTAGAAAGCCAGTAACCCAGATACTCACATAATCGAGTATAATGTAAAGAAGGCTTTGTAATTACAAAGATAGAAATGTTATTTTGTGTTAACAAGGACCGTACTCACACCATCAAGACTAATATAAAGAAATTTATCACAGAATTATAAAAGAACAAAAACAAATTGAGAATAATATATTTTAACGAATTTAAACATTTAACTAGTCTTCCATTTTGTTTCAATATGTGGAACCTATTACTAAGGCCATAATTTAATGATCATTCATGGACAAGCCTACGAAAATCAATTGATCCAAAAATATATATAAACATCTTTTTATTTAACACGCTTCCAATGAAATTGGATAATATCCTCAACTTCATTATCGAAAGCCTAACATGCCTAGTCACCCACACAGTTTTCCTACGCATGAATACACCCATGTAAATATATTCCTTCACACACGCTGCCAACCCTCACACTGTCACTGCTAGCTCCCACACACACACAATACTACACACCCACACACACAAGCAATACACAAGAGCAGTACACACACCCACAATACTACACACCCACACACACAAGCAATACACAAGAGCAGTACACACACCCACTTATATTCACGCACACTGCCTTAACAGACACAGACGCACACACACACATACACATATACCCAAACACTTAAATACAAGCAGATTTATACATATCACATATTTCCCATTTACCTGCCATGTTTATTTTCACAATGAACCACAGTCCTCTGTTTATCCACATTTCATCCGATTCTCATCAAGGCAAAGAAAATCTCAACTTTCACTTTCAATTATGTAAATCAAGAAAAATTGCAACATAATTCCACAAATTATCAAATCCCAATTTCAGCGACAACCCTCAAATCTCCGGCTTCCATGTCATCTGAGCCTGTGGCTCTGATTTACCCATTTCATAATTAGACATCAAATAAGTTGAATCTCCACAAATTTCAGTACGCACGTAAGATATTACTATCATTGAGAAGGAAAGAAGGGGTTTACTTACTAAAAAGGAAGATCATGAAATTACTTGCAAAGGAGAGAGAGCTTTTACTTGCAAATATAGGAGATAGTAACTGTAAGGGAAATCACTTGCAATCAGAGGAGATAGTGAAGGTATGGGGAGTCACTTGCCTATTGGAAACCTCGATACGAAATAGAGTAGTGAGAAACAAGACATGCTAGCTCACCAAATCTTTGACAGCGGCGTCAATGATAGCCCACAAGCTCCTAGCAGCAGAGCTTCGCCTCTAACTTCTCTGATGGAACCTCGGCAACAAAACTATGCCACAAGAAGAATGACAGCACCTTGGTGACGGCTTACAAACGTCTGGTAGCAGAGCCTCCTTCTTCGATTCTTCTATGCTTTCATTGTTCTCCTCTGCTCTCTGTCTTTCTCTCTTTCTCGAAGGAATGCCTGCAAATGGAATGGAAATCTTGCATATATAAAGAAATTGAGGCAGGAAATATATGGGGGCAATGTTTGTTGCGTAACAAATAAACCGGTAAGAGGGAATCTTTGGTCGGCCATGTGTAGAGAAACGGCTAGTGGACGGTTACAGTATCAGAGAGGGAATCAATTTGTTGGAGAGGAGATGGAGAGAAGCTGCGGGAGAAGGAAAAGATCGAAAAGGACAAGCATTGGTTGAGACCGTGAGAAGCGTTGGAAGGTCTGAGCGAAACCAAATGGCAGGAGAGAGAAAAAAATCTGAAGGTTGTTTTGGGGAGGAAGGAAGAATTGAGAAGGAGGGTGAGGTGGCAGAGTTTCGTCGTTATTATTATTATTATTATTATTATTATAAAATTGTGATTATTATTATTATTATTACTTTATTATTATTTCCTTATTACCGTATTATTATTACTAATATGATTGTACTATTAATTTAAATACTATGTTTAAATATAATGTTTATATCTCATATTGGAATAATTGATTGATATCAGATTTTCTAATTTGCACAGAAAAAGGTTTTACTTCAGGAATATGTCTCGATTATCTGAAAATCAGTTTGACTAAATTATGAAATATTGATTTCAAAACATATCCACAATTAATAGTTGTCACCGATTTTTGCTTGAAACGTCCCACCCGAAATATGGAGGTATTCCATTTAATGCTTAAGAGCTTTTGACTAAGGTGAGTATTGATCAAACTTTTTACTTTATTTTCCTTTTCTCTCATATTAGCTAACTTCTCCAAGCTGTTTTGAGGCTGTGTTAGTTAATATGGAGTTGACCAACAGGCTATTTTCCATTAAGTGTGAAGTGCAGCACTTGGCTAATTCCTCAATTTGGCTAGGAGTGAGCAACTTTAGCTGTTCTAAAGCCTAAAATGATAGATGTAAGTATTGGGGATCAACCCAAATACACACAATCCGCCACAGTGGAACAAAACTCGAACCCCCCGTCAACCGTCAGCCACCAAAATCGTGAGTATAAGAAACACAATAATATACAACTTTTTTAATGTGAAAAATCCTTTTCAACTAAAAGAAAAACTACAAGACAAATTGCGAATAAATCCATTATAAAAGTGCTTGTTACAAGAATTTCTTTTGAAATTCCTTTACTACAATCTCGAGTGAAGAATGGGTAATTACAATCCTCCTTAACACATTCAGCAACTTATAAGAGAAATATAACGAGAAATAAGAGCTACTAAACAAAAATACACTTTTAGAAGTCACCTCTAGAATGACGTACTTGACCTTGGCGAAGAACGGACTTCAGTCGTATGCTGTGCCTCTTTCTCTTCTTTCTTCTCTCCTCTCTTTCTGTGCGATGCTCATTGTGTGAGAATGATTTCAAAATTTATCCTAAAATTGTGTTCGTGTGATTTTATAATCTAGTCAGCACTCAAGCGCGAATGACATTGGAGTTGGTGCTAGAGCTCCACTCGAGCGAGCCTTAAGCGCGGATGTGTCGGCAGCAAACTGGAATCGACGCTTGAGCTCCACTTGAGCAAGCCTCGAGCGCACCAACTTGGCCTTGGCTTTTGGTTGCTTGCCGTGTTCCAATCCTCGCACGAATCTCGTGCGACCTTTCAATGAAGTCAATTTGTTGTGACACCCACAAGGGAGTGATTAAAATCCAACAAACTTCTCTTCATGACCTTGTGGGGGACCCTTCGCCTTCACTGGTGACCGTCATCACCTGCCATTCGACAAGTTCTCCTCCAATGTGATCTCAACTTTGACCTCCATAAGATTGAATGATGCCCACTTTTGCTCTATTGAACTTGGAGTATTCACATTCCCCTTCGGCTTCTCCTTGGTGATAAAATCACTCCCCTATGTACTCCTCTTCGGTCTCCTTTTCTTGCCACTTTGATTAATGCCCCCGTTGGTCACCTTGGCAACCGAAGTCTTTATCAAGTACTGACTTGATTGTTTGTTTTCTCTTGTCACAATCGAGGTACCTTTGGTGAGTTTTCACTGGCCTTTTCTGAACGCCGTGCTGAGGCCTTCATTATCAAACTTTCCAATTGAAATCACATTCAACCACAAATTCGGGGCATGTCACACGCACTTCAACACAAGTTTCGTCTTGTTGCTTGTCCACAAGTTAACATCTTCGATGCCAACAACCCTTGACGAATCATCATTACTCATTTTCAATACCTTGTAGTCCTTGGGTGTATACCTGGTGAAGAGAGACTTCCTTGATGTCGCATGGTGTGAGGAACCGCTATCCATCACTCAACTCATCTCTTGGCTTGGAAAGCTCTGTCTCTCCTGCGTGGACAACTAGAAGGTCTCCGTAGAAAGCTATAGAGGCCTGATCATTATCATTCTGATCCCTCCTCTCTTAATGCTCACCTCCGCCCTCCTCCTACTTCCTCTTGGGGTAATCGACTTCATGTGGCCATTCTTGCCACAGTGAAAGCACTCCATATCTTGAAGCTTGGATCGACCGCTGCTCCTCTGCAATTTACTGCTTGATCCCTTGATCTCCTATGTCCTTGACCGCTGGTGGATACCAAGAGTTTTGGCTCCTTTGACACCTCAATGCTTTCCGTCCGCCTTGACTCATTTATAAGTAAAGAAGCAATAACCTCACCTAGGTTAAGCGTGTCCTTCCCGAACAACAGCGTCGTAACAATATGATAGTACAAGACCAGCAAAGAAGCTAGAAACACCAACGCCTTGTCTTCCTTCTCGATCTTCTCATCAAGTGCCGACATTTGCGTTAATATCCGGTTAAATTCATCCAAGTGCTTCTTGAAACTCCCCCCTTCCAACAAATGGAGGCCATAGAACTTCTTATTCACGTGCAATTTCGTCGTTAAGGACTTAGACTAATACCAGCTTTCCAAACTTTTTTAGATCTCTGCTGAATCTGACAAGTCAATGACCTTCTGAAGAGTGTTATTCGTAAGATACAACTTAATCGTGTAATTACTAAGATCCCTCTTATCTTATCACTCCTCCGTTATATTCTCTGACTTATCTTCTTTCCTCCGAAGTGCTTTTGCTGTTCCCTTCTTGGTCAAAATATTTCTCACATTTTCTTGATAAAGAATGAAACTATTTTGCCCATTAAACTGTTCAACACAGAACGGCAAACTCTTCAACGTTGACGTCATTAAATCAAAGTTTTACAATCTCTCTCTGATACTACTTGTTGGGGATCAACCCGGATACATACAATTTAGCACAACGGAACAAAACCCGAACCTCTTCGTTAACCGTCAGCCATCAAAATCGTGAGTATAGGAAATACAACAATGCACAACGTTTTTAACATGGTAAACCATTTTCAATAAAGGAAAAAATCACGGGACAAATTGCGAACAAATTCACTATAAAAATGTCGATTACAATAACCTCTTTCGAAATCCCTTCACTACAATCTTAAAATTTATTGGTAATTACAACTCCCCTCAACACACTTAATAACCCGCAAGAGAAGTTCAATAAGAAATAATAGCAATCAAACAAAAATACGATTCTAGAAATCACTTCCAAAATAATGTACCTAATCTTGGCGGAAAACGGAACTCAAGTCGGACCTCAACTGGATGTTGAACTTCTTCATCTTCTCTCTTCTTCTCACCTCTCTCTCTGTGCAGCGCTCCTTGTATGAGAATGATTTCGAAATTTATTCCGGAGTCGGCGCTTGAGCTCCACTCGAGCGAGCCTCAAGCGCAGATGTGTTGGTATCAAACTAAAATCAATGCTCGATTGAGCCTCGAGCGCCCCAACTCGGCCTTGCCTTTTGGCTGCTCACCATGTTCCAATCCTCGTCCAAACCTCGCCCGCCCTTCTGATGACAGTCCGTTTGTTGTGACATCTACAAGGGAGCAATCAAAACCCAATAATAAGAGTTACAACTTTAGAGAATCATGCAGAGGCTTCTACTATTGATGCAACTGTGGCTAAGAGATCAGTTGCTAATACTAGCTCTTATGTTAAGATCTCTTCTTGCTAGTTTGAGATTACCCCTTGTCAAGTTGTTGATGCCGAAGTCGAGGTTGGTTGCATCTTGAGAGAGTCGACTGAGTTGCGCGCCCACCTTGAGGAGGAGCACAATGGACAATTCAGGCATGAGGAGATTGTTCCAATTTTTACTTCTCATCAAGAGGATGGCTTCTGGATTCATTGGCAGCTAGTCTTACTCGTAGCCCATGACTTTGTAGGTTTTTTCTGGGGCTACGATACTGTGGCACCATCATCACTTTGAAGATCTAGAATTTCAAAGATCCGGGAGCTTTTGGAGTTGTCATTGTTGACCTTTCTATGGCTGATAGACTTTTTTTGAAAAACTTTTGATTTCGTTCCTCCTGGGAATGTATGTCATTGTCTTTTCCCTTTTTTTTCGGTAGATTGTATGTATGATGATTGCACATTAATAAGAAAGTATTGTTTTCAGGTGTTGCTGCAGAGTTTGCATCTTTGCTATTATTAGCATGCTTCCTTCCCATTTTTAACTCTCCTTTTGAGTTTTTCTATTAATTCACTAAAATATCGTGGCTGGGAATATTTGGACCTATGGACACGAACTTGCTAGTTGAATGAGCATGGTATGTAATAGACTGTCGCTAATTACATGTCTCTGTTTCCCTATTCAATAGCCAGGTAGTTATTCTCATATGCAACATCTCTGCTTTGATTATTGTTTTTCTTATGGAGCACATTGTGGCTATATTTTTGGGGCCCATTGCTCCTTCTATAGCCTCTCCTGCATAGTCCATGGAGCCGATGTTTTCGAAGCTCATTGCTCTTAATATTGCCCCTCTCATAGTCACCAGGTTTGTACTTTTGGATCCGGTCATTGCCAATGTTGCTGTTCATGAGAAGTTCATAGAGAGGGTTTAAAATAACTTTGGTGTTCCTTTAGTTGCTTTTTGAAGAAGTCATCCAATAGAGCTCTCTTGTGGTCCATTACTCCTATTATCGTTGCTTATAAGGGACCTACTAGGGTGTTTCTTATGGATTCTACTGTCTCATATGCCACCACAAAATTGGTGTACTTAAGTTTTGTTGCACTTATTTCCATAATTTCTCCAGCATCTAAGACGACAGTACTTTTGCAGTCTATGAATCCAGAAGTTGATGCTCTTGCCTTGCCCAACGGTGTTGTGCTTAGCACTTCATTTGGTTCTCAAGAGCTGTTGACTAAGGTGAGTGTTATTGACTTTTTAACTTTGTTGATATTCTCTCTCGTATTAGCTAACTTCTCCATGCTCTTTTAAGGCTGTGTTAGCTAATAAGGAGTTGATCGGCATGTTTATTTCCCTTGAGTGTGAAGTGCAGCACTTGGCTCATTCCTCATTTAAGCTAGAGGTGGTCACATCCTTGTGGCCAAGGGTGACTGCATGAAAGAGCTACTTAAAGCGGTGCGAGGCCAATGGCAGTAGAGGTAAGAGCAACAATTGCGGAGAATCGTGTTGAAGTTTCTACTTTTGAGGCAGCTACAGCTAAGAGATCAGCTGCTGATATTCACAATTTATGTTGAGATATCTGCAAGTTGGTCAGAGATTACCCTTAATGGAGTTGCTGTTGCTGAAGTATAAGTTGGTTGCGCTTTGAGATTAATGAGGCACATGCCCACCTTGAGGAAGAGCTTTATCGCTAATTCAGACTCGAGGAAATTTGTCCTATTTTTGCCTCTCATCAAGAGGATGGCTTCCAAATTCGCCAACAGCTAGTCTCGCTGGTAGCTCTTGGCTTTTACAGGCTTTCTAGACTAACAAGACTCTGCAGCCATAATCACATTGGAGATCTAGTTCTTTGAAGACCAGAGAGCTTTTGGAGTTGCTACCATTTACCTTACTAGGGCCAATAGACTTGTGGAGAACACTTACGATTCCGTTTCTCCTGCAAATGTACAGTCTTTCCTTTTTTTAGTAGATTGTAATATGATGATTGCACATTAATGAATAGACATTGTTTTTCAAAAGGGGCCAAGGTGATTGCATCTCCACTATTATTCATGTGCTCCATAGCATTTTTAACTCTCTACTTTATGAGTTATTCAGCTAATTCAATAGAACATTGTGGGTGGAAATATTTTGGCCCTAGGACATGGACTTGCTAGTTAAATATGCATGGCCTGCTGTTAACCAAGTTGCTGGCTACACCCCTGTGTCCCTATTTAATAGTTGGTTAGCTATTCTTATAAGCAACTTCTTTTCTTTGATTATCGTTTCTCCTGTGACGTACACCGTGGCTATATTTTTGATGCCCATTGCTCCTGCTGCACTCTCCTACAAAGTCTACTGATGTAACATTTTCAAAGGTCATTGCTCCTGCTATTGACCCTCTCATAGGGTTCACTAGGTTGGTACTTTCAAAGCCCATTACTGCAAATGTTGCTGTTCGCGAGGAGTTCATTGAGAGGCTCCATTTGAGTCTCGTGTTCCTTTGGTTGCTTCTTTAGAGGAGTCTCATAAGAGAAATCCATCATGGTCAGTTGCTCCTGTTACCGTTGCTCCTGAAGGACCTACTTGGGTGGTCCTTACTGATTCTACCATCTTAGTGCCACCATAAAATTGGAGGTGTGCCAGAGTTTTGCTGATCCTACTTCCGCAATTCCGCCCGGATCTATGCCGATAGTATTTCTGGAGTTTATGATTCCTAAAGTTAATACTGCTACATTGTCCTATGCTGTTGTGCTAGGGTTTTCTTCTAGTGCTCGAGAGCTTTCAAATGAGATGAGTAGTGATTGGCCTTTTGACTTCGTTGCCCTTGTCTCTCATACTAGCTAACTTCTCTGTGCTATTTTCAACATGCTTTAGCTATAAGAAGGAGTTAATTGGTGGACTATTTTCCCACGGAATGTGAAGTGTAGCTTCCGCTCATTCCTCAGCTAGGCTAGAGGTGGTCACATCCTTATAGGCGCTGGTGACAACAGGAGAGAGCTACTTTAGCCAATGCGAGGCCTATAGGGCAGAGGAAGCCACAATTACAGAGAATCGTGCGTAGGCATAATGGATCACGTCGTAAAATCCATCATTAATTATAATCATAACTTATTATCTTTTAATTATCAATTTTACTGATAAATAAGTCAATAATTCATTGGACGTGAATTTTCTTTGTTAATACCACAATCGATTGTACATAACAATGTAACAATAAATCATCTTGCCTGTGACTCTGACGGCAATCCAAACAATATGGCATTGGCTTTTTATTATGGAAAGATACCTATCAAAGTAATTATATACTAATCTGCCGAAGCAAATAAACATATATAAAATTTGTTCATCTAAATTACTTCATTTACTGAGTTTACATTGTTTTTAATAGTCAACAAAACTGATCAAAACTCTATATCATTTCCTTCTTTGTCTACAACTGAAGTCTATTAGAAAATAACAAAATATACTACATATTATCAAAAAATAGGTATACAAAAATGTCTTCAAAAACATAAACTAAATACTTCAGTCTTCACTCCGACTCATCAAGTAAAAATTCGTNGCGACTTATCTGAGAGGTTAGTAAAATAGCAATGAGTGAGTCTAATGCCCAATAAGGTACAATATATCACAAAGAATCATGCAATCTTTATGCTTAAAACGTAACCGTGGAAATAGAAATCATGATAGGATACAATGATATAAGACATGATCAGAATACTTATGCAAAATTCCTTCTGATTTTTTATCTTGCTTTTCTTTAGCCTTTGTTAACAAACATGCTGAAAACTTATTTTTTTTAAGGAACAGGATTAGTAGGCTTTACCATCTAAATAAGCGGTAGATCAAAATCTGAATTGTGTTTATTCCTACACAATTAAAAGCCTTTACACTCCTATTTAAGATCCAGATGTAGACCATCTATATATAATGCTTATAGACGAGCCAGACATCGCTTCTAAACCCCATGAATAATAGGGTCAGATGACGATCTTTCACCATAATATACTAAGGCATACCAGAATATATTACCTACTGAATCATAATCCTTGGGCATGTTTCTTTACTTTCTTTACTTAAGAAAAATTCTGCATTTTACTTTTTTGTTCTTAATTCTCACTCTTTTGGAGAACAGTCCATACTTTTATTAATGGAATTGCAGAGGTTTTTTCTTCCTTTTCATAATGTCAAATGCCATTTTATTATATCAATTTCATAAATATAAAATTTTGATAGTAAAACACACAACAGAAATTTCGGAATTTCCATATAATATTAATAAAGATGTATCACATAATTAAATATGTAATATATTTTTAGTATATACCAATAGTATGTAATACTTTAAAATTTACAATATGAAGCACAAATATGTAGGAATTATTTTTGTACCACTAAACATGAAAATTTTTTTAAAATAATACATATAATTATGATACAGATAACTCAATATGAGTTCTTGATAATTTTCACTATAAAATCATGGTAGACCCACAAATATGTAAATTTTTCATGCTTTTCCTTTAAAATTTTAGTTTGGACGAGTATTATAATAATAATACTCGAAAAGAATGAAAATAAATAACAATAAAGGAAAGAGGGAACTAAGGTGCACTTGCCTCATCCTAATATATCGAAATTATTACTCTGAATGTCCTGAATTTAGCTACTCGGAAGCTTTCTCCATTTTCTTTCTCTTCTTCTCTCTCCCTTCGGCCTAGTTTTGCGCCTGAAGGCGCACTAAGAAGTGCTTCGGGCGTGCTCGGCACTGCTTGTCGCGCCTCAGGCGCGCCAGGGTGCGCTATAGTGCCAGCCTGGGGCCAAATGCCAAATTTCGTCCAGTTTGCAATTTTCTCTATTTTTGACTCAATTTTATATATTTTTTAATATCAATTTTAATTATATTATTTTAATTAATCATGATTAATATAAATTAAAACTCCATCCCTACACTTCTACTATTGTGGCGGCTATAGCTAAGGGATCAGCTGCTAATGCAGGCTCTTATGTTGAGATTTTTGCTAGTTAGTCTGAGATTACCCTTCGTTTAATTGTTTTGGTCGAAGCCGAGATTGGTTGCGTCTTGAGAGAGTCGACTGAGGCGCATGCCCACCTTGAGGAGGAGCTCAATCGACAATTCAAGCCCGAGGAAATTTGTCCTATTTTTGCCGGAGGATGGCTTCCAGATTCATTGGCTGCTAGTCCTTCCCTTTTTTTGTTAGATGTATATATAATGATTGTACATTAATTAAAAAGCAATGTTTTTGTGTAGTGCCTCGGTGCTTGCATCTTTACTATGATTCGCATGCTTCCGTCACATTATTAACTCTCTTCTTTATTTGTTATTCAGCTAATTCACTTGAATATTGTAACCGGAAATATTTGGACCCTGGGACACGAAGCTGTTGGTTGATTGAGCGCGGCTTGCAATAGACTCTGTCACTGACTACATGTGTCTGTGTCCCTACTAAATGGTCAGGTAGCTATTTTTATAGCAAAGTGATTGCAATGAATCTGCATCCATTTATTTTTTTCAGTGTTAGACCTTGATGGTCATAGGGTCCGATCCGTCAGACCCACACCTGAGGTGCCCATCCTAAGTGATTGTCGCCTTATCAAGTCAGTAAGTTGGAAACTATTGCTTGATTCAGGAAAATCAGCTCATTCATTTGGTTGTACTATCAAACAACAATGCACTAAAGCAGTCATGCAAATTTGAAGACATTAAAGAAAATTGATAGTATATTTGTAAAACATGTTTTCTTGAAATCAGTCTACTTGTCACACTGCAATTCATGCAAACCTGAGGATGTAGGGTACGTCCGTTGTTGATTGCCATCACCTAATGTGGTGGTGCCACTAGTAATATCTTTTTAAGTGAAGAGCATTCTATATCCTAATACTTACTTAAAAAAAAAAGTCATTCTACATCCTATGGTTTATCTTGTTGGTTTGGGTGTATGTTTTTGTACCCCGTGTACTAGAGGAGAATGTCTAGGTGACTAATATTTTGTGAAGCTTGGTATTCACTTGACTCAATTCTATGATAAAAATAGTATGCCACTATTTGTTGGTATAATGCCGTCCGAATAAGTGTCATATTTTTATTTTCCTCCAATAAATCCAGAACTTTTCCTAAAAGCTGTGTATTTTCTCTGATTACTATGATATTTGAGCTCGTTAGCTTGTCTCATACTGGCCCATAGATTCAATAGTAATTCTTTTGAGAGGGATCCTGATTTGTGGTTTGTGAATTGGACGGTTCAATCTATTTTATAATGACAACTTTTTTAAATATTGAGATTTTATTTTCTTTTAAAAAAAAAGAATGGAGTTGCATTGCAGGGGGTGGGCGTGGTCACTTGGTGAGAGAAAAACAATGTGTTTAGGGTTGTTGAGTAAATATAATTTTAAAGGGTTAATGAGAACGCATGCAAGAGAAATCTCGACAGAAGATCACCAAAGAGTGGTATGATATTGAACGGAAATAATGATGACTGCTTCTGTGCATTTTAAATCTATAAGAAAGTGAAGAAATTCACACATGTAAAAATAAACACATGATATTTTACGTGAAAAAATATTCTCAACGAGAAAGGTTATAATACTTAGCATCTGATTGTAGTTTCTATTGGATTTTAGCTCCAATTGGAATATCACATATTTGTTATATATCACAATATAAGTATGCAACCTGAGATGGAGCATTGAAAAAGAGTAAATGAAAAGAAAAAACAACGAAAAAATATAGTCTACACCGTGTTTAGAATAGCATACCCTAACTTGACAAAAGGCAATATATGAGCTGCTCCTAATTGAGTAACAACAATTTATCCTTCTTCCTTCACCTCCTCAATCGAACACGACTCTTACTGTTTGGAAATTGAACTGAAATTATCCTGAACTCTTGTTTATTAAAAAAATTAATCTCACTCCCGAGCATTCATCGCGCGAATAGCATGCAAGACCTTATGCTTGGTTTCTGCTCTGTATAAAGCTTCAGGTGTACCTCATCCAAAAATCTTTGCCTAGGTTTTGCTCAAGCAACACTCACACTAAATCCTCTGCCATCACTTCGCTCAATCCAAAACTCACATGAACTTTTTTCTCCTAATTTCACGTAAGCAATCTATCAAGGAAACATTACATGATGAGTCATGGGCCTTTTATAAGAGAGAGCAACCCCAACACTTAAAGACTAATGGATGTAAGGTATTGGAACCCCGTAAATGTGTATATGTGTTTCTCTCTCTTGATTTTAGACCTTAATTTTGAGCCCTTCCCATTGTTAAAGGACCAAGCTTCTTGAAATGGTGAATGCTTCCTATTTCTATTTATAGAGGATTGAACCAAAATAATGAAATAAATCAATGCAGACGAGTCTCCAATTGTTGTAAGTCGAACCCAAATTAACTAATTTGACTAGAATTGTTTATGTAAAAAATTTAAATCATAAAAATGTTAGAAAATTTTAGTGAGGTATAACTTTAATTCACAGAATCTTCATTATTATATTTCTTCATTTATTAATCAATCATAGATAAATTTAACGTACCTGGATATATTAGCGTTAATCCTTATGAAATACCGTAATTGTTTTTGTCTCAAAGAACCAGAAAAATAATTTCTCTCTTTTTCTTTATAATTTGTAAAATTTTAACAAATCTTGTGTGTCTTTTAAAATGATGGCCAAGGACGTCCTTTTATAGAGGAAAAGAGGACCATTCTCAAATTACTAAAATGCCCCTCCTTTCGTCTAAGATATGTGTCCTGAATAGTCATAATCATTGAGAAGTGATATCCATTCGCTCAACGGGTATGTCTCAAAGTGACATATTCATTCACTAAAGGAAATATCTATTAGAAAATAATATATCCTTTCCATCAAATGATATATTTTAAACGGGCGTGTCTTTTAGGAAATTTCTTTTTATTATATATATAAATCAATAGAATTATTTAATCAATTCAATAAACCAATAATTCATATGTCATGTGAGACATATTTCTAACATTCTCCCACTTGACCCATATGACAATAATATTTATTTGAATTAATTAAAATAAACTTTAAGTGCGTAACATTATAATTCATTAATATTTTATATATCATAATACTATAATCAAGTAATTGACAAATGCGAGTTATGGCGGTTCCATTTCATTATGCGATATAGTTCCTTCCATGTACTACAACACCTGTAAATTACATAATCAAGTCTTAAATGAGAAGTATCATATGATCCAACAATAATGTCTTAGTGAGAGATAGTTCCTGTTATTATTAATCCAAAACTTTAGGTTTGAACAATATAGAATAAACAAGATATATCAGAAACATATTATATGAGATCTCAAATATCAGAGCAATTTTGTTACATTATGGGTAATGACAAAAACCCATACTATCAACATGATCCACAAATACTTTTAGAGGTAAACATTTAATTAATGGATCTGTAATCATAAATTTGGTGCTAATATACTCTATAGCCACCTTTCGTTTCTGAATTTCACTTTTAACGGTAAGATATTCAATTTCCATATGTTTAGCATCCTTTGAATATTTTCCGTTCTTTAAGAAGAAAACTGCTGCGGAATTATCATAGTAAATTTTCAGCGGCCTGACTATACTGTCGACAATTTCAAGTCCTGAAATAAAATTTCGTAGCCATAATGCATGTATAGTGGCTTCAAAACATGCCACAAACTTTACTTCCATCGTGGACACAGCAATTATAGATTGCTTTGTACTTTTTCATGAAATAGCTCCTCCAGCTAAAAGAAAAATATATCCAGATGTGGACTTTCTAGTATCTGAACATCCAGTATAGTCTGAATCTGAATATCCTGTCACTTTCAAATGATCAGACTTCTTATAGGTAAGTATGTAGTCTTTAGTTCCTTGTAAGTATCTCATTACTTTCTTTGCAACTTTCCAGTGATCCATACTAGGATTGCTTTGGTATCGTCCGAGTATACTAACCGTAAAACTTATATCTAGTCTCGTACAAGTCTGTGCATACATCAAATTTCCTACAGCAAATGCATAAGGAATATCTTTCATTTGATTTCATTCCTGTTCATTTTGTGGACACTGTATTAAACTAAATTTATCACCTTTCTAGATTGGAGCAATACTGGCTGCACAGTTCTCCATCCCAAATCTCTCTAAAATTTTCTTGATATATTCTTTCTGAGACAATCCCAATAATTCATGTGATCTATATCGAAATATTTCTATTCTTATCACATAAGTTACCTCGCCCATATATTTTATATCAAAATTTTTAGAGAGATAGTCCCTAGTCTCATGTAACAACCCAAGATCACTGCTTGCAAATAATATATCATCAACATTTAGAACCAAAAATACAAACTTGCTTCCACTGATCTTTAAATATATACACCGATCAATGGTATTTTCTATAAAATTGAAGGATAAAATGGTATCATGAAACTTAATGTACCATTGTCGTGAGGTTTGTTTAAGTCAATATATTGATTTCTTTAATTTATAAACTAAGTTCTCTTGTCTTTTGATAGAGAATCCTTCAAGTTATTTCATGTAAATTTCTTCATCTAAGCTTCCATTTAGAAAAATTATTTTACATCCATTTGGTGCAACTCCAAGTCAAAATGTGCTACTAATGTCATTATAATTCTTAAGGAGTCCTTTTTGAAAATTGGAGAAAAGGTCTCCTTATAATCAATGTCATCGTTTTGAGTATAACCTTTAACAACAAGTCTAACTTTATATCGTTCGATATTGCCTTTAGAGTCGCGTTTGATTTTAAATACTCATTTACAACCAACTATTCTACAACCTTTAGGCAATTCAACAAGATCCCAGACTTCATTATGTGCCATCAATTCTAACCCATCTTTCATGGCATCAATTCATTTAGAAGAATCATTTCTTTCTATAGCTTATTGGAAAGAAATCGGATCATCATATATCCCTATATCATACACAAATTCTTGTAGATAAACCAAATAGTCATTTGAAATAGTAGATCTCCTTTCCCTATGAGATCTTTTTAATGCTACTTCTTATGACTGTTCTACATTATATTTAATGGTGACATTTTTATTATGGAGGATAGAATTGTTAATCTGTTGTTCAATAATAGTCGGAGCAACAGTTTATTTAGAAATTATGGGTATAGAGACCTGTGCCCTAATTTTTTTAATCTTCACATTTTATAAAATATCACTCCCAGTGATTTCACCATGCTCGAAGAATCTGGCATTACCGGTTACTATTATTCTCGTACTGTGGTTAGGACAGTAAAATCTATTCCCTTTAAATTTCTCTAGATAACCAATAAAATATTCACTAACAGTTCTGAAATTTAATTTCTTTTCTTATGGATTGTGTATTTTAACTTCTGGTGGACACCCCCAAATATGTTGGTGTTGAATACTAGGTTTTCTTCTAATCCATAACTCAAAAGAAATTTTTGAAACTATTTTACTAGGAACCCGGTTAATAATATAAACAGCAGTCTTAAGGGTTTCCATCCATAAAAATTTGGGTAATGAGGAATAACTCAACATACTCCTAACCATATCTATTAATGTATGATTACGCCGCTCAACAACTCCATTTTGTTGTGACGTACCTGGCAAAGTATATTGTGCACGTATGCCATATTTTTTAACAGCCAAGCAAAATGGCTAGGATATTATCCTGATTCATTATATTATCATAATATTTACTACCTCTATCAGATCAAATATTTTTTACACTTTTATTTAATTGTCTTTCAACCTCAGTAATATATATTTTTAAAATATTTACAGCCTGAGTTTTTTCATGCAATAAATAAATATAATAATAATGTAAAAAATTATCAATAAATATGATAAAATATTTTTCTCCTCCTAAAGATAGAGAATCAAAAGGTCCACAAATATCTGTATAGATAATATCTAAAAATTTTGAATTTCTTGTAGCACCCTTCTTTGTATGTTTGGTTTATTTTCCTTTAATACAATCTATACATACATCAAGATCAGAAAAATCAAGGTTAGGTAAGATTCCTTCATTTACCAACCTTTTCATACAATCTTTAGATATATGACCAAATCTTTTATACCACAAGAAAGAAAAATTTTCATTCATATGTTTACGTTTTGTTCCAACATTATGATGTAGGGTCATGAGAGTTTCAGCAAAATTTTGGTCAAGGTTTATTTTATAGAGACCATCAGAAAGAATTTCAGAACCAAAGAAGGTTTTATTTTTGTATATGCTTACTCTTTTATTTTCAAACTTTAAATAGTAGCCTTGGACATTAAGTTTGGAAATAGAAATAAGATTTCTAGAAATAGAAGGTACATAAAGTATTTTCAACAAATCTAAATACATTCCAATATCAAGAAATAAATGAAAAGTTTCAACAGCAGAAATAGGAACTTTGACACCATTTTCCATGACAATGAAATTTTTATTTTGGTTTAGTATCTGTGTTGTAAGGAATCCCTGCATCGATTTAGAAATATGAATGTTAGAGCCTGAATCGAACCACCAAGTATTAGAAGGTACTGCAATTAGGTTTGATTCAAAACAAATATAAGCCAAATGCTCACCTTTCTTTTCGAAACAAGCTTTTCCTTTATAGAAATCCTTCTTAAAATATCCCACTTTTTTACAAAAGTGACACTTTACATTACTTCCCTTCTTTTGAGTCCCTATACCAGAATGGGGCTCCTTTTTCTTTGATGATCCAATTTTAATGCTCTCTCTTTTTCTTTTTTTCTTTCCTTTACCACCATAACCCGTTAAATTAATTGAATGAATTCCTTGTTGTTTGAGTATTGCCTCCTCTTGAACCAACATGCTTTCCAATTCATTAATATTTTATTTATCTTTAATAGTATTATAATAAATTTGAAAAGACCCGTACTGAAGAGGAAGATAATTCATTCTAAACTGAACAATGAATGATTCATTCACATCCATACCAAGGACTTTGAGTTTGGCAGCCGAATTAGTCATCTCAAGAATGTGTTCATGCATTCCTTGAGACCATCAAACTTTATAGTAGTAAGTTTTGTCATCAGTGTTCCAGCAAGAGACTTATCCGCAGATTGAAAATGATTTTCAATAGTTTTCAGTAAGTTCTTAGCGTTTTCAGTTTCAGAAAGTGTAGACCTAATATTATTCGACATGGTCATTCTCATAGACATCATACTTATTCTGTTCGATTTTTTTCATGCTCTAAAATAAGATTTTTCCTCATCACTGTTTGAACCAGTAATAGCAGTAAGCTTATCTGATTGTAATGCAATATCAAAATCCAGCACACCAAGATGAAATTGGATTTGTTCATGTCAATCGAAAAAATTAGTTCCATTGAATATCGAAACAGAAGAAGCGTGAGAATGTAGCGAAATCGGAACAGATACTGTAATAAATTAATATGCTTAATATTAATACTTTGAAGTAATAAAATTAGGAGGAATATAAAACATAAACAGTGTCATTATAATCTACATTTGGGTATAATTATAACACACTAATTAACTATTATAGTGATTTTCAGTCACTTACAGAAATAATTAATAATGTTTTAAAATTCAAATAAGTCTATTACCTTTGGGTATCTAGGGTCCTATTTGAAATAATGAATACTCATTAATTATCCTATTCAAGTGCACCTTTGGGCCTACCATAATATCTACTGATCAAGAAATTGTAACACTTTAAATTTACAAAGTAATTAAATTAATATATAGGAAAACTATATTAATTTTCCATTTAATGATTTAATATCTAAAAAATCATTTAGTCGGGCTACTTTGTTGGCTACCAGACTACTTCATTACATAAATATTTAATCACAATTACTTTGTACAATATCACAAATTACATCTGCATAAATCTCTAGCATTTAATCATAATAATATGACAAATTAAAATTTCACATCATATGTATAAATAATTAAATTGCAGATATTAAATAAACAGTTATATAATAAATAAATAAAAATATATATATTAATATATCATATTAATTTTTATTTTACGTTAATATAAAATAAATATATAATTATATAAATATTATTTCATTTTCAGTTTGCCTTTTTATACATAAAATAAATATTATATAATTTCATATTTCTTTTCATATTTCCTTTACGTTTCCATTTGCTGCCGGGACACATGTCCCCTGTTCATCTTCTTCCCCTTTGGTTCATTTTTTCCTGCGGCACCAGTAACGGCAACAACCGATGCCGCTTCCACTGCCGCTGCCAACCGTCAACAAAATTGGTTTTAATCAATGCCCATTAGACAGATTGATTACGAACCGTCCGCAACGGTATCGACCGATTTCAATATTGGCAACCGACGACACTTTTCGCGTCAAATTTTGACGCCAAAACATATCGGCTGGCAACCAAACGGTGATGGGCTCAATGGAAAACAGAAGCATAAAAAAAAAAAAAAAGGGCCAGCGATGGGTTTAGCGAAAAGCAACCGAAGATTGCCGTAAATAGGTTTAAGATATACCGTCATTAAACCTGCAATCTGTTGCTACCAAAAAAAAATATATATTTTTTATAAAACTATATCATGACCGTCACATAACGTTAAGCGGTCAATCAATGGGCTCGGCAGAAAATGGAGGAGAAGATGGACGACAGATGGAAGCGTTCGCTGATGATGATTTCGACTCATGTTACTGCCCATAGGATTAACAGTTTGCTTTAATTTGATGAGGAAGCATGAATAAAATGTCATGAGAATATTTGGCCGAAAAAGACCCAGTAGAATTTAGGACATAAACCAATTAAATAATATAACTGAAGAATTATGATAATTAGAACCCTTTCTCTAATACCACATGTTAAAAAATTTTAGTGAGATATAACTTTAATTCATAGATCTTTATTATCATATTTCTTCATTTATTAATCAATCATAGACAAATTTCACGTACCTGGATCCATTAACGTTAATCATTATGTAATACTGTAATTGTTTTTGTCTCGAAGAACCAGGAGATGATTTTTCTATCTTCTATTTATGATTTGTAAAATTTTAACAAATCTTATGTATTTTTTAAAATAATGGCGAAGGACGTCCTTTTATAGAGGGAGAGATGACCATTCTCAAATTACTAAAATGTCCCTCTTTTCGCCTAAGAGATGTATCATGAATAGTCATAATTATTGAGAAGTGATATCTATTTGCTCAACGGGTATGTCTCAAAAAGACATATTCATTTACTAAAGGATATATCTATTGAGAAATAACATATCCTTTCCATCAAATGATATGTTTTGAACGGGCTTGTCTTTTAGAAAATTTTTTTTTATTATATATATAAACCAATAAAATTATTTAATCAATTCAATAAATCAATAATTTATATATCATGTGGGATATATTTCTAACAAAAAACTCATCATAAATCAACCATAAATAAAAAACATTTATCATAATAGCAACCCCTTGAAATAAAATAAATTTGTGGGAATTCTATCCCAATAAAATCTTTAACATCTAATAAAATATAAAAGAAGTCTTGCTAAGTTTCATCATAAGGCTGCTAGGCTCTATAATGATGAGTTACAAACTTTTTCTACTCTAAAACTAGTAAAATGTAATGGTAAGCTAAGCTCAGTGAGTGATATAATTAACAATAACAATATCAATAAATTTTTGGAATAATAACATCAAATATATAAGAGTCATAATAATATGTAATCAACCACCAATTATTCGAGACTCAATATTACGTTGAAAGTATGACTAAAGAACTATAAAAATAATTATCAAGGATTTTCATCGAAACCGATCATCATGAATGTAATTAGGGTTCCACCGAATTTGAATATTGATAAGGATATAGGTTATATCAAGCCCATACTAACAAAGAGTACTAACTATATAAAATATCATAATAATTTTTTTAAATCTTATTATGTAACTGTGAATTAATGACTACACGTCCACCACCAATACCAAGATAACATTCGCAAGGCACCTATACTTACAAATTTGACAAGTGACTAACTCTTTGGTCTCATAATACCTTATCATTTGTGGTGTACAAGTATTAAACTTAACTCCACCGAATAACATTTTCACTTCCTCGTTAGGATAAGTCTAGAATATGCGACGCTCATATTCCCATGATTGAACTGGAAGTTATGCCCAAATAGAATGCAAAATATTTTATTTCAATTCACATGTCAAATTCCATATCCATTATTTTCTAGATATCTTATTACGAGTTATTCATAGGATTATAAACATTCCTTTAAGAATAAAGTCCTCAAATGACAAATATATAAAAATTCGTATCGAATAACTATATACTACACTAAGGTTCAACAGCTTTTATATTTTTTAAGATAATAATATTCTCATATAATTTCTTTTACCTTAATTATATATAACAAAAATATATTGACACATCCAAAGGTCACACAAAAAGCGATAACTAATGGTCAATGGCAATAAAATAGATTCTAGAATAAACATCCTAGGCCCTCTACCTAAGAGCTGGACCGAAACAACATTTAGGTCCTCTAGCATTTAAATTTCACTTACTTTGAGACGTGTAAAAACAGTAGATCAATAAATACGAATAGTCACTACTACTATTCTCTAAATGAATTATGAGATTACCACCAAAGGATTGGTCCAAGGCAAAGAAGAAAGTTAAGATAGTTGCTTTTCTCTCTCTCTTTTAACTCATGGTTTTCTCTCTCTCTCTCTCTCTCACTTAAAGTAATAAAATTGTAACAACTATAAACCAATGGAATCATCACTTCAATAGAATAGTAGGTGATGGCATGAAAACATTCAAGAAGAGGTGGCTAGAGGATGAAATAGGAACTGCATTGAATTTCATCGAATTAATTTCCTATTTAATTGCTAATTAACTAATTATGTTTATAGCCCCAAGATAAAAAATAGGTGCAGCCAATATAACGGAGAAGGGAAGAGTATTCATATTGGATAGTGTGAAAGCAATCAGGTGGTTGCCAAAGGGGTTTGAACCAAGACTCCTATTTAATTCTAGTTCTTTCCTTGATAATTGTTAGTTTAATAGAGATGTAAGGATTTAAATCTTATAATTAATTGGATTAGATGCATGTATAGGGATGACCTTAATAATTTTCTAGTTGCATTTAATATATTTCATGATTTAAATTATAATTAGGGTTGATCTTAATATTGATATTATAATTAATTAATTATTCACTTTTAATTGCTTGTATAACCATCTAATGAAATCATAACAAGTTTTAATTAATATTCTAGAATAAGAAATAATTATTAACTTTTGATGAGATAATTATCAAAATAATATTTTGAAGATCCTGCAAATCTGACATGTCTTGTCACAACACAAAAATTAATCCAAGCTTGCCTGTATCTAACAACTCATTAATGATCCGCTTCGGGTCAAAAGTCCAACAAACCTAAATTAAAATATCACGATATTACACCTATTGATTTATCATTAAGGTTGAAATATATGTATGTTACGTCATGTTTGATTGCAGGAATTGATGTGGAATGGAATTCCTATTCCTGTAGGAATAGAAATTTTTTCGTTTGGTTAATGGTAGGATAAGAATAATAATTCCCACCACTTATATGAAAATTGTTATTCCTACACATGTGAAAATAATAATTCTCACATATTATTATTATTATTATTATTATTTGTTTTTTTATTATTATTTTGTATTATTATTATTATTATTAGGTATTATATTATTATTATTAGGTATTATTATTACATATTATTATATTTATTATTATTAGATATTATTATTACATATTATTATTATTATTATTATTATTATTTTATATTATTATTATTACTACATATTATTATTATTATTATTAGGTATTATTATTACATATTATTATTATATTAATTATTATTATTATTTATTAGGTATTATTATTATTATTTTTACCTTATTCCTCATACTATTCTACAAACCAAATAATGAAATATTAATTTCCACCTTATTTCATTCCAATAACCAAATATAAGAATAACAATTCTAATTCTATTTTCATCCATTTATATTTCCTGGAATAACTATTCTATTTCCATCTAATTCTATTTCAGTAACCAAACGTACCGTTAATATTGTTGCAATGCCCACGACGATGAGGAGAAAAAATTCTCTTCGGGTGAGGGTAAAGAATGTCAAGTCCTCACTTTGGATGTTTGCAATAATACTCTACCTGTATGGCCCTATCCTTTAGTTTTTTGACTAGGTAAGTTCTAAAATGTATGAAATGAATTAAATTTATGATCACAGATTTAATTATTATGAAGCCCCAAGCCGCTCTTACTAGTTATGATATAACTATTGATGGCAAAAGTTATCCAATTGAAAATCCAATAAGCCTTTGGAAAATATTAATTCAGCACTCATGAAAGGAAATGAAATCACATAGGGAGGCTTGTTGGGAAAGAGGGCTCAACGGGCGGACCACTTTCCCAGTTAAACGGAACAGCAGACAATGTGAACGAAGAAGAATAATGAACACCGGATCTTTTACGTGGAAAACCCTTATCAATCAAGGGAAAAACCACGGGACTTACGTCCACTGAAAAATCTTTCACTATATGAAATTTTGGAGACAAAACAATCAGCAGAGAACAAAAAGGAAGCAAAAACTGAAGAACACTCCTTCTCTGTTTTTCTGCTCTTTTTCTCTCACACTTGATCTCTACTCTTCTCCCTGCTATCACTATTTTCATATATAGAGAGCAATAAAATAAAAATACACTAAAAAAGGACAGCAACAATTCCTTCCAACAATGAGAATATTCGCCTGTCCAAAAAATACGGTTTCTGCATAACCGTTTGGAGATCATGATTTTCCAGAGGATCTGCTGAGCTGGCATTCTTCTTTGTTGCCTGGCGGGCGGAGCACAGTTGGCCGCCCGCCTTCTTCACTGGTCAAGGTCGCCGTTGACTGTCAGAAGAAATCTCTTCGACAATCAAGTGATGAATCCTACCGACTTCACCGCCAAGCCTGACAACAAAGGTGGTCCGCCAATCCGGTCAACCTTCTGTTGACCGTCTGAGGCCTTGCTCACCAATCCGGTCAACTTTCCGTTGACCGTCTGAGCCTCGCCCGCCAGACCTGTCTAGTTTTCAGTTTCCAAGAACTTCTTACGGGAGTGATCCCCAACAAACTTCCCCTCACGACCGTGAGAAAGTTGGATCCATGAGCCCGGCTTTCTTGCAGCATACTTCATGCTTCCCACTTGGCAAGGCTTTAGTCATCATGTCTGCTCCATTGTCATCGGTACTGATCTTCTCCAGTAACAGCAGACCAGCTTCAAGCACTTCCCTTATCCAATGATACCGCACATCAATGTGCTTGGATGCGGTGAAATGAAGAATTTTTACTGAGATGTATTGCACTCTGACTATCACAGAATACAGTATACTTCTCCTGTTGAAGACCCAACTCTTGAACAAATTTCTTCATCCACAACATCTCCTTACACGCCTCTGTTATCGCAATATATTCAGCTTCAGTTGTGGATAGGGCTACACATTTTTGTAGCTTAGATTGCCAAGAAACTGCTCCGCCCGCAAATGTTACCAAGTAACCCGATGTAGATTTGCGTGAGTCAATATCTCCGGCCATGTCCGCATCTGAATATCCCACCAACTGCGGTTTGTCACTTCCGAGACATAAGCACCTCTTGGTGGTTCCCCGAATGTATCGCATGATCCATTTCACTGCTGACCAGTGCTCCTTCCCCGGATTGGACAGATACCGGCTGACTGTCCCGACAGCATGAGCAATATCTGGTCTAGTACACACCAAGGCATACATAAGGCTTCCCACAGCAGATGAGTAGGGAACACCTTTCATGTACCTCTTCTCGTCATCCGTAGTCGGACATTGACAAGTGCTCAATCTATAGTGGTTGGCCATCGGTGTACTCACAGGCTTTGCCTTCTCCATATTGAATCGTTCGAGCACTTTCTCAAGATAATTTTCTTGAGACAACCACAATCTTTTTGCCTTCCGATCGCGTACAATTCTAACTCCTAGAATTTGCTTTGCCGATCCAAGGTCCTTCATGGCAAATGACCGTCCAAGCTGCTCCTTTAGCTTCTTTATCCGGTCAATATTTCGCCCAACTATCAGCATGTCATCCACATATAAGAGAAGGATGACAACATCATCAGCAGAAAACCTCTGCACAAATACACAGTGGTCACGAGTAGTCCGCCGGTATCCTTGGCTGGCCATGACAGACTCGAATTTCTTATACCACTGTCTGGGAGCTTGTTTTAGGCCATACAGGCTTTTCTTCAGACGACAGACAAACTGTTCCTTTCCTTTAGCCTCAAAACCTTTGGGCTGTTCCATGTAAATCTCCTCCTCAAGCTCTCCATGAAGAAATGCTGTTCGGACATCCATTTGCTCCACCTCAAGGTCTTGTGTGGCAGCCAGACCTAGCACCACTCGTATAGAGGACATTTTCACAACCGGAGCAAATATTTCATCAAAATCAATTCCTTTCCGTTGTCCGAAGCCTTTTACCACCAAGCGTGCCTTGTACCTTGGCTCCTTGGTGTTCTCGTCCGTTTTCACCCGAAAAACCCATTTGTTCTTCAATGCCTTCTTCCCCTTGGGAAGTGTAACGAGATCAAAGGTATGATTCTCGTGAAGAGAACTCATCTCATCCTTCATGGCCTCTAGCCATTTCTCCTTGACTTCGCCATTTATAGCCTCTTCATAATCTTCAGGCTCACCGGCATCAGTCAGCAATACATACTCATTTGAAGACAGACGAACGGACGGTCGTCTGTTTCGGGAGGATCGTCTAAAAACGATTTCTTCGGCCGGCTGAGGCATGACTTCAGTCTGGTCATCATCAGGCATCATCACCTCCTCTTCAGCATCTTCAACTGCCTCAGGACTGCCAATCCGGTCAACTCCATGTTGACCGTCTGCATCTAACTCTGATTCAGGACGGACATCAATTTTTACTTTGTCCGTCTGTTTATCATTTGTCTTCCTGCCAATATCTTCAATCGTCTCATTTTCAGCGAATGTTACATCTCTTGACCGGACCAACTTTCTAGTGGCAGGATCATAGAACCGGTAACCCAGTTCATCTTCCCCATAGCCCAAAAAGACGCACTGCATCGTCTTTGGCTCCAGTTTCGTCCTTTCATCTCTTGGAATATGTACGAATGCTTTGCATCCGAATGCTCGCAAATGATCATAGGACGGCTCCTTGCCCGTCCATATCTTCTCTGCCACTTCACCCATCAGTGGCTTGCTCGGCGACCTGTTGATGATGTAGGCCGCCGTCTGGAGTGCTTCTGCCCAGAATGATGCTTTCAGTTTCGATTCAGAAAGCATACAGCGTACTTTCTCCAATAGCGTACGGTTCATCCGTTCTGCTACTCCATTCAGCTGAGGTGTCTTAGGTGGTGTTTTCTGATGCCTGATGCCATGTGAACGGCAGTAGGCATCGAAAGGTCCCAAGTATTCTCCGCCGTTGTCACTTCGGACGGTCTTCAGTTTCTTCCCCGTCTGACGCTCAACAAGGGCATGAAACTGCTCAAAAATACCAAGGACTTGATCCTTGGTCCTCAGTGGGTAAACCCACAGCTTTCTTGAGCAGTCGTCAATAAAAGAAACAAAATACTGAGCACCACCGACCGACTTCTCTTTGAACGGACCACACACATCTGTGTGTATCAGATCAAGCAGTCCGGTTTTTGGGGTTGACGGAACTCCATTGAAGGATACTCTTCTCTGTTTTCCAGCCAAGCAGTGAGGACACATTTTCATTCCGTCCTCTTTCGTTCCTTTGATTAAACCCTTACCGGCCAAGTGAGACAGACCCTTTTCACTCATATGGCCCAACCTCCTGTGCCACAAATCATCTGTCTCCTTACAGATAGTAGCATTTACATCTCCAGCCATGGCACGGACCTCCATCACATACAGACCGGAGCACTTCTTTCCTCTCGCTGCAACAAAAGACCCTCTAGTCAGCTTCCATTCACCTTCACAGAAGGTGTTGCAGTAGCCCTCGTCATCAAGTCGTCCGGCTGAGATGACATTCAGACGAATGTCAGGCACGTGATGCACATCCTTCAACAACAGCTTCGTGCCATTGTTCGTGGTCAGAATAATATCTCCTCTGCCTACTACAGGGGATATTCCTTTGTTACCCATCCTGATTACTCCGAAATCTCCTGGAGTATAGGACGTATATAGTTCCTTCCGAGATGTGACATGTAGAGTAGCACCCGAATCTACTACCCATCCAAATTCCAGATCTGTCAAGTTTGCCACCTCTCCTTGACACGTCAACAGGGAGATCACCACTCATGACTATTGAGACGGAGGACATTTCCTCTCCGTGTCCTTTGTCATTTTTCTCCTTCTCTGCATTTTCTCGCTTCCATTTGAAGCAATGCTTCTTAATGTGGCCCTTTTTGCCACAATGATGGCACTCCAGATTTTGATATCTAGATCGAGACTTACTGCGACTCTTCTCTCCCGTTTTCTGATGGCGACCTTTGCTTCTTCCCCTGGATTCAGTCACCAGGACCTCAGAATGAGAACCTGATGAGGTTCCTTGCGACCTCCTGGACTCATTCATGAGCAGCGAGGCAATGACCTCATCCAACCTCAAAGTGTCCTTGCCGAACAGCAGAGTTGTAACAATATGGTCATAGGAGGCCGGCAGTGAAGCCAACAGGACCAGCGCCTTGTCCTCCTCCTTTATCTCCTCATCAAGCGCAGACATCTGCGTCAATATCCGATTAAACTCATCCAAGTGTTTTTCGAAGCTGCTGCCTTCAGATAACCGTAGGCCGTAGAACTGCTTCTTTACATGCAGTCTGGTTGTCAGAGATTTGGACTTGTAACGGCTTTCCAACTTCTCCCAGACCTCCGCCGGATCAGATAGACCAAGAACTTCTTGGAGAGTGTTGTCCGCCAGGCACAGTTTAATCGTGCAGTTTGCAAAGTCTCTCTTGTCTTGCCATTCATCGTCGGTTAGGTTTTCAGGTTTTTCATCCTTCTTCTTCAGCGCTTTCACTGTCCCTTCCCTCGTCAGAATGTTCTTCACCCTCTCTTGCCAGAGGATAAAGTTTCCTTGCCCGTTAAACTGCTCAATGTTGAACGGCAGACTCTTTGACGACGAAGATGCCATGAACACAAGGTTTGGAACCTGTCTCTGATACCACTTGTTGGGAAAGAGGGCTCAACGGGCGGACCACTTTCCCAGTTAAACGGAACAGCAGACAATGTGAACGAAGAAGAATAATGAACACCGGATCTTTTACGTGGAAAACCCTTATCAATCAAGGGAAAAACCACGGGACTTACGTCCACTGAAAAATCTTTCACTATATGAAATTTTGGAGACAAAACAATCAGCAGAGAACAAAAAGGAAGCAAAAAACTGAAGAACACTCCTTCTCTGTTTTTCTGCTCTTTTTCTCTCACACTTGATCTCTACACTTCTCCCTGCTATCACTATTTTCATATATAGAGAGCAATAAAATAAAAATACACTAAAAAAGGACAGCAACAATTCCTTCCAACAATGAGAATATTCGCCTGTCCAAAAATACGGTTTCTGCATAACCGTTTGGAGATCATGATTTTCCAGAGGATCTGCTGAGCTGGCATTCTTCTTTGTTGCCTGGCGGGCGGAGCACAGTTGGCCGCCCGCCTTCTTCACTGGTCAAGGTCGCCGTTGACTGTCAGAAGAAATCTCTTCTGACAACTGTTGATGAATCCGGCTGACTTCACCGCCAAGCCTGACAACAAAGGTGGTCCGCCAATCCGGTCAACCTTCCGTTGACCGTCTGAGGCCTTGCTCACCAATCCGGTCAACTTTCCGTTGACCGTCTGAGCCTCGCCCGCCAGACCTGTCTAGTTTTCAGTTTCCAAGAACTTCTTACGGGAGTGATCCCCAACAAGGCTCAGGTAGTGAACTGATCCTCTCTCAAAAGATGAGAGAATTTGAAAACAAATAACGCAAGAGAAGTCTTGAAAAGCATGCTGCTCAAGTGATCTACTCGACCCAGATCCACAACAGGGATGCAAGATAAAGGGAAAATAATATTGCTGGAAGATACTTAGTCACATGAATGGCGTGAAATGAACACTCAAAGGAAGAATCTCAGAAAGATGGATGCTAGGTTAGGTTTGAAATTGGATAAATCCTGATCCAAATGTGCCAATTTGAATTGGCGTTGGCTTAGTGGTTGAATTCGTCTGAAAACAATCCTACTGAAAGATGTCCAGTGTAGAGACCGTCATGCCGAAAGGCATCTTATGAGAAGACCTTCCAATTGAGAGTTGTTTGTGTGAAGATTGTTCTATCAGACCATCCAAGAGAATTTAATATAATTACCACATCAACCCACACCTCAGGATATCAATCCATAGTACAAAAAGCACTATAAGACTAAACCACCTAAGTGACCTTTCTGTATGCAGTAAAGCACTGCATAGTAGATGGTTGAGTTTGGTCAAAGTGATCCACCATATTGATCAAGTCACATCAGCTATGTTGAAAAGTCAACACAATGAAAGAATGAATATTTGAAAATATAGTTGTCCAATGGAATCCATTAAGCCCTTGTTTGTAAACATGATAATTACTTTTGGACATGGTTACTCTTTATTGAGGAAGTTGTTACTCAATATATTGGTTACTCTAAGATAACATTGGGAGATGGATAGTTGCCATTAGCCACAAATCTTGAGAACAAGAACGGCAAAAGATAGACTAGAGAGTTACTTCTAATGAGACCAAAAGACTCTATAAATAAGAAGTTCAACTAAACATATCGATATCTTCAACGAGAGATTCAAAAGCCTTGTCTCCTCTATTAAAATAGCCTCATTGAACTTCAAAAATCATAAAGTTTCAAAGCAAGTCCCATGTAATGCATTTTGCATCGCAATCCCTAAGTGGCTTGTCCTATAGACACCTGACTTCTCTTCTCATTCGCTCAGATATTATAGTTTGTCTACAATTTTACTAACTTAAACATCAAAGGGTAATGCCTTTATGCCATTGTTTTGATTTACGACATGAAGGATCCAAATTTCAATACCTAGGAGTATGTTTCCATTCTCTTCTAATCAAATTTTGATTCATGATATGCATTAATATTAAACCACATCAAGAAAGAATACTTATGTAACCATGAAGTTAAGATTTAGTAAGAAGTAGAATCAAATTGTTAGGTATGAGTTTCAGTTTATAATTTTGATGATAATTAACTAAATTAAGATAAGAAAAATCTTGAGATCAAATGAAAAATTGAGTCAACATTAATATCCTTATCGAGTCATATCGTGTTAAGTGACGCCTAATTGGCGCTTGACATGCCTACTTGTATAAGGACCCAATTCCTAAGTTATGTTAATTATTATTAATTAAGAAAATATAATCGAAATTGAGGTCTAAGGATGTGCAAAATTGGATCAAAAGAGTCAAAATTAAACCTAGATGGCTCGCGCTTGATGTAGACTTGACACACACTTGAAGGAGGCTTGAGACACACTCGAATGCCGATTCCAGTTTGTTTGGCGCTTGATGCATTCTCAACACACGGTCAAGCTCGAATTTCGGTAGGTTTGGCACTCGGATAGCACTCGAGCATGATTTCTAGAAGGTTGTGCCTGAGCAACAATTAAATGGTGCTTGAGTATGAGATGGGTATAAAAGTGCATGCGGGTTAGGGTTTCGTCATTTTTTCATGCATAACTGAGAGGAAAGAGAGAGAAAACTGAGAGAAAGATAGAGAAGAAGAAAGAGAAGACTCCAATAGTTCAAATCAGATCAATCAAGTAAGAATTTGGGTAGATTAGGCTAAGGCGAGTACATCCTAAGCGTCTTCTTTTATTTGTTGTTAATTTATTATCGTTTCCCCCGAGTATTCTTATTCTAATTCTCATTCAAGTTAAGATTTCAAAATTAAGATATGTAAATCATGCATTCTTGTTGATTTTCTTTATGATTTTATGAAGAAATGTCTCAGGAACACATGTTTAAATATTTGTATCATGTAATATGTGTTGTCTTTTAGAATCTAAATTCTTTTTCATGTTTGAAAGCATGATATTTTGCCTCTACATGTCTGGACTTCAAAATTGTTGATTTTAAATTATTACATGTTTAATTATATATTATATATGTTTAACTATATACTACATATTTGTTAAATTTGTATTAAGTTTTCTAAATTTTCTACTGTATGAATTGTACTAAATTTCATATTTTAAAAATTGCCATCATTGAAAGTGTAAGATGTCATAAAAAAGAAAGAAAATTCTACAATTATATTATGAAAAGATGAACCGTTCTCCTAAAAGGTGAGAATTAAAAATTATGAAGTAAAATGTAGAGTTTTTCTAAGTAAAGAAACTTGACCCAAGTTATGATTCAGCAGGCCATACATTATAATATGCCTTAATATATTATATAGGAAGATCAATATCTAACCTATTAAACTGTGAGTTAAAAAGTAGCGTCTGACACTATTTATAGATTTATACGTTGACGACTCACCTCTGAGTCTTAAATAAAAATGTAGGGACTTTGATTGTGGAAAAATATACATAATTCAGGTTTTGATTAACCACTTTTTTAGCCGATAATGTCTACTAGCCATGATCCCTAAAGAAAATAAATTTTAAGCATGTTTTGATGGCTAATATTAAGAAAGAATAGGATAAGAAATTCAAAAATACATCACGTAAGTTTTCATACCTATGATTCATGCCATTATATTTTATTATAATTCTTATTCCTTCCGATATTTTTTTAAGTATAAAGTATACATATTTCTTGATATATATTGTACAATGTTGAGTATTTAACTCACTCTTTTACTATTTTACTAACCCCTCAAATAAGATGTATGCGTCTTTACTAGACATTTAGGATTAAAGGATCAAGCTGATAAAATGAGATTAGAATAATGAATTGATGATGATTATTGTTGTTTAATAATGCTGGATAATTTTAAATTGTATTATGTTATAATTGGATAGTATTCAGATGATGGGTAATAGGTCTAATGCTGTATTTTATTTAATTATACAGTTTTGGTTGATAATAGTTTATATTTCAGTTATTCATACAGCTTTAGAACGTGTTGACTGATATAATTTGATATATTTTAGGTAATGTTTAAGTTTAAATAGTAGGTTATGTTGGTTTGAGATCCGCTATGATCTTGTATTATAATTTGAGTATCGTTTGTCCATGATTTGGTATCGGTTTGATATTGTTGATAATTTTAGTTTTATTCGGTCAAGTTTATAGATATTTAATTGCTTTCATAGATATATTGATTATTGTATTATACATGTATCAATCCTTATTTAAGGTCCGACATCGTGTTCTTTGGGTCGGTGTTGAAGTCACACTATGACATGTCATGTACTTGGATTCTGTGTATAATGGTCTGTTATTATATTTGTGGTTGATCGTTGTATCGACATGGAGTTCACGTATGAAGATTATTTAACGGTTATTTAGTTAATTAATATTAATAAAGTGTTAATATCGAAATGAAGTTATGAGACGTGAGAACTTACATGTTTTGGGCAGAAGGGTCATACCTGAGGCATGCTTCTAGGGCGCTTAAGGGTATTTTCGTCATCTTGTCACTCCAAATAGACGCTTGTATACAGTTTTGTCAGATTTTCAATACATGATGCACGTATGAGAAATGCTCGTTCACTCTATGTCTTCTATTTTGGGGCTTAATGGGTGCTTGATTGGCACATATGCGTGATTGTGCATCATCCACTCCAGCTTGCTATAAAATGTACTTTTTTGACTGAATTTGGATTATTTTGAGTTGCTTCTTAAGAGAGGAGAGAGATAGAGTTGAGGAAAAGAGAGAAAAGAAAAGAGAGAAGTAGAAATCAAAGAGAGATTAAGCAATCTTTGGATAAAATCTAATTAATACAAGTGTATTTAAACCATATTTTCTGTGTTGCCGATCTTTTCTACTTCCTTAAATATTTATTGTTTCAAATATTATACATGTAATATTTTTTTAACTAAAAAGTTTGTATTTTACATGTATGTGATCTTACTCCATTCCATGAAACTTTTATGAAATTCATGCCATTATTTTCTGTACCTTGTATTTCCAAGGTGATTTTCTTGCAACAACATTTATATACATTCTAAAATTATACTTAAATACTCCTATATACTTTATCATATTCAATGCACCCACATGTTTTAAACCTTCAAATATATGTTATACATGTATTAAGTTCACATTTAAATTGTTCATACATGTTTGACAATCAAAAGGAAATGTTGAAACCACATTATTTTATGATTTTTCTACAATTCTTATTGTGAACAGTTTCACCTATTTGACAATCAAAAGGTAGTTTTGACATATTTTAAAGTTATATATTTAATTTCCTATAAGAATTATGATACACTACATGACAAGTATTTGATAAATTATGAAGAAAAGTTTACAATTTGTGAAAAGATAAAGATATTTTCTCTGATATAAGAAAATATAAAAAAATTATTCATATTTGTGTAGAATTTTTCATTCATTTATACACAACTCATTGTAAAAATTAGTCTTGATATATTATAATATGTCATAGTATATTATAATAATAATCGAGATTTAAATATATCATTCGCGAGTTGAAAGTGATATTTGGACCAATCTATAGAATTATATTTATTAATGCCCACTTACGGATATTGAATAATAGTGTAAGGGCTTTAGTTGTATGAAAATATATATAACTCGAGTTTTGATTATTTGCTCATTTATCAGTGAGATTTTACTGATCTTTAATCTATAAAAATTTATATGATTTGAGAATATTTTAATAGTATATTGTTTAGAGGAAGAAAATCAAATTAATAGTCTAAAATTTATTCATGAATGTTATAGAAATTATATGACCTTACATTTGAATTTTTACCATATTCCATCCAATATGTTCTAATATAAATTATATATTTAATTATAAAAATTTTGAGATTATGGTATGATTAGTATTGTTGGGGCTTAAATCGACATCATTCTCAAATAATTTATGAATTTAATTCATCTTAGTTAATTATCCAATTATTAATTTGGTTCATTTCAAGTTCATGAGCTCTGATAATAAAGTTGATAAAACTCTTAAAATCCCAAATAAAATCAATGTCGATTGAGAACCTAAAAATCGAACGTTAACAACTAACCCGAAAAGAAAGCAATGGATTGCATCACAACACCCGATATATCGCACTATCAAGTGGCTCTACGACTAACAAGAATCTGATCATCAAACTTTTCATAAGAAGAAACATCCCATCTTTCTCAGAGTACTCAAAACATAACTCAACTACAATATTGAAACGATAATTGAAATTTGACTATATAACTGACAAAAGCATCAAAGCTTTTATATAATGAAAAAAATCATTAATTGAAGTAAAATTAAATATCCTCAGCTAATGTTCTGAGGTATAGTACAACATTCGAATCGTTCAAATTTCCTAATTCTAATATCTCGAATAGGTTTTTCGTCAACCCTCTCTACTTGCAAGTGTAACCCGAGCCACCGGTTTAAATAGTGGATAAAAAAATAAAAATTAAAGTGAACTAATTATTTAACAATGCACATAAAATTATCATAATCCAATAAAGAATTTACATTAGAATATGTGAGAAGGGAAAATATAAAAATTCAGATGTAAGGCTATAAATTTTCATAACATACATGCAAAGGTTTCAAATTCATTTTCCAATTCTTAATCTATAATGTACTATGAAAAACAAGCTCAAATCAAGTTATTTCTTATGGACCAAGGATCAGCAAGGCCATATTGACAAAATGAGTGAATAATTGAAGCCCAGGTAATATATATTTTAATAATATTTTAAATTTTTATCCGATTTGGTTGGGATTATTTATTATTTTTTTGATAATATGAGTGTGATAAAAATTAATTAAATATTGTGAGATTTTAAGAAATGCTCAGAATTGTGGAGTGACGCTCGGAGTGTATTCGTGCTATTATCCAAGTATCGATTTAGATTTTAAAATAAAAAATATAAAAATAGAATATATATAAGTAAAAAAATAAAAAAATAAAACAGTAATCAAGAGGGTTTCGAGGAGAGAAAAGGAAAAGTGGGGAGAAGAGAGGAGAGAGAGGGAGACCGGCATGGGCTGCTGCCGCTGCCGCCGCCGCCGCCGCTGCCGCCGCCAAAAGTCCCAACACTGGGAATGGAAGCCGGCGAAACCCTCTCCATGGTGTTACCCTCCATTTTATGCATTGGTGTGAGTAGAGAGCGAAATTACGAATCGAAGCAAAAATAGCCGCCGTCCGTTCACTGCCGTTGTTGGAGGAAATCAGTGGAATCGAGGCAAGTAAATCATTCTATTCTCTTTGTGGATATTAATTTTGGGATTACATGTACCGATTTTGGGAGAAATTGGATGAATCAGGAGAAAATGGGGGAGAGAGGCGGTGCGCGAGGCGAAGGGTTGCGCGGAAGAGAGAGAAATGACGGCGACATGCGGCAAGAGCGGTGCTATATGGGTGGTTATTGGCGGCAAGGAGATGACACCGTGAAGGCCGGTGATGGCTATACGAGGTGGTAGAGGCAACAACGGTCGCCAACAAGGTGGGCTCGTGCAAGAGAGAGAGGGGCAGTGCGCGGGATTGTTATCGATAGCTGAGAAAGGCGTTGGTGGCAGCGGCGGTGCGGGAGTGGTTGGCGGTGGCCTAAGGCGGTGTGCGCAAAGCTGAGCGGCGCCAGAGGCAGTGGATCAGGAGAGAGAAAGCAACCTAGTAGAAAGAAAAAGGCACGATAGGAGAGAGAAATGTGCCGTTCAGATGTTTCGGAGTATCCTTTTTTCAGATTTACAAAGTATAAAGTTGAGGCAAATAACCTCTAATTCTATCTTCGTTCTGATTTCGTGTTTGATAATGTTTGATTACTGTTTGGAGATTTTACTAACATGTATGTTATTTTTATATATCCCATATGTTTATTCTGTACATGCATGCATGTTTTACCGGCTATTCGATAGTTTTACACTGGTAATTAAGATTTGGGAAATTAAATATATCATAAATTATATGTTATTTTTTAATATTTGGTTCCTATTTTATATCAGCAAATATGCTCAAAACTTCTGCATAATTGAAATTTGAGAATTATATTTATGGTCTATTTATGTTAAAGTTATGATTATCTGTATATTTGCTTTTTATAGAAAAGTATCTGTTCAAACCTCAAACTTAAGTCCATATGAATATGACATAATTGGAATTTGAGAATTATATTTATGGTCTATTTATGTTAAAGTTATGATTATCTGTATATTTGCTTTTTATGAAAAAAGTATCTATTCAAACTTAAAACTTAAGTTCATATGAATATAAAAATATGTATATGTACAAACTCAAAGGAATATGAAATATATATTTGTATTATTAAAAATATAAAATTATGAATCTGTATCTAGCAATTGAAACTTTACAATATGTTATCTATTTTAGTAGTTTCTCATGGAGTAAGAAAATTAAGAAAAAAGGATTATGAATATTTATGTAGAGTTTCCAATATGAAATATAGAAAGAAATCAAGAAATTATACTAATAATTTTTATTTCAGATGATAGTATTCCCTGATATATTTAAAATATTATAGTATCGATCATTGTTTGAATATATATCGCTATGTGATTTAGACCCTAACTATCGGGAGAAAATAGGTAGTACCGTCCTATTTTAGAAATATAAATAAGAAGGTTATGGTCTTTGATTGTGTGATTGAGTACAATCTAGATATCGATCAAACGCTGTGTTAGTTGGTAAGGCTTACTAGCCCTGATCCCTAAATAATGAAAGAATTTCTATATATTTTAGAATTTAAAGGAATTAGATATAAAATGTGAAAAAATTAAATGTGGTTTTGGAAATGCTATTTGATTATGTATTATGTTATATATACATTATGATCCTATTTCGTTCCATCGATTTATTTTGAAGTATACTATATTTGTTCTTTGTTTATATTTATATCTTATTGAGTATTTAGCTCACTTCCTTACTATTGTTACTAACCTTTAGATCAACAGGAGACGCAAGAGTTCTTGCCCAACGAGCTAGATCGAAAATTTGTAATAGTTTAGGTTTGTTGGTTTTGACGTTTAGGTATTGTTGTATTTTGGACAAATTTAGGCCGTTTTGCTTATTGTAGATTAGTTAGTTTGATTTTCGGACATAATTTTTTATGTATTATGAATTTTCAGGCAATATTATTAGCCCGTGTGGTATTTTGTGATGTTTGGAACTACCAGTGTTATATTTGAGCATGGACGGGATTATTATTTTGTATTGGATTATTTTGTGAAAATGAAATAGAAAGTTTCACATTGTACAGGTTCAAGGAAGTTTGTTAGGGATGTGTTTTTATTTCTACGATATTGTTGGATGTGTATGTATATATTGGATTGATATTTTTGTAGGAATCTTTCCTTACTAAAGGTCCAACGTCATATTTTTGGGTCAGTGTCAGAGCCATTAATATTGTGATATGATTTTGGATTCTATGCAAGTTTGATTTATATATATATATAGTGCCTTATTGTGATTTGTATATAGTTATTGATTGATGTTATGTTCAAGTGGTGTTTAGCTATCTGGTCCGTCGCAGTTTTTATATAACTAAATACCTTACGTAATTATTTAAGGCATGTAAATGGGTTGACATACATATAATCTTATAGAGGGGTCCAAAGGTTGCTTTCATCCAGCGAATGATAGATTCGAATCTCGATTATCACTATAATATACTAAAATATGTTACAATATATCATCATTGATTTATTATAATAGTCCGTGCACAATGAATAAAAACTTTACACAATTATAAATAATTTTTTATATTATTTAATATCGAAGAAAATATCCTTAATTCTTTCACAAATTGTAGAGTTTCTTTTTTTTTTTCAAATTCTTTTGAATACATGTCACATAAATTTCTACAAAAATTTAAATATGTATATTTTTAAAACATGTAAAAGTTACATTATGAAAAATTTTCACATGTGGACTGTCGACCGCAATGAATTGTAAAAAGTCGGTAAAATTTTTTTTGTGATTTAACATTTCTTTTCAATTGACAAATATGCTGGGACAATATATGGCAATTTGAAAACATACAAGGCATATATTTTAGAATTGAGAACATGCTAGACATTATATAAGTTATTCAAAATTTATAAGAATATTAAATCAAAATTTTAGCACATGCATTATTATAAATGTGGAAATTAGTTTGGCAATATAATATATGTGAATTTTGGATATAAACTTCATAAAATTTATAAAGAATGGGGATGACAATCTATGTATGTAGAGCACAAATAGTCTAATGATGAAAATATTACATATATGAGTATTTGAAATAATAAATACTCAATGGAGTAGAAAAAAAATCACTAACAAAGAAAAGAGACTTGAGACGTACTTGTTTTGTCATGTCTTAAATCTCGATCCCGATTTCATTATAAATAATTATTCAATTAATAATCTAATTGTCCATTTAATTTCATAATAAATCATTCAATTATCTACGAATGTGAATCTCACATCAATTCATCGATTGATCAAAATAAATAAACATAAATCATACATGGGATCCAAATATACCATACAATTATGTGATTTAGACACCAACCCATGATTACTATGTCGGACCTTATATAAGGAGTTATATCTATCCAATATAAAAATCAAAGTAATATAATCCTTCTGAATTAAAATCCATTATTGCCCACTGCCGAACAGCCAACAACCATGTCTCATCAAATCCTAAATTACATAAACAATATCCATAAAATATCAAATTAAACCACTGTTTGTCCCATAACTACAAACCGATAATCTCAACAAGACGAACCTATTAACTACTGTCTAGAGACATCTAATACAACATAAGTATAATGATTGAAATTTCATGAATACACTTATTCTAATAATTATGACATGAACCCAAAAATTTAAAATTTAATTCGAGATGCCTTAATAGTATAGAATTTAATCGATAAATCCAATTTTGTAACCAATTTACTTTCGTTTGATAAAATTAGTAGTGCGGTCGATACGAGAACAGCCCAAAAGCTGTTGTATCATTCAATTAGTAGTCTAATAAAATTTATAACTAAATTATATTAGTATAACCGGAGGCAACTAGAAAAATTTATATACTTAGAAATTTTGAAGTATAATGAAAAATAAAGGAGGGCCGGCCAACACTTAACCAATTTTGCCACCATAATCAATTTACACTTAGTCAAAATTAGGAAATAGAAATAAGAAATTAGACAAGGGACATATGGCACTCATACACAACTGATCCAACACATAGTAAAATTTCCAAAGTTGGAAAAATGAAGAAGGAAAAAAGAAGAAGGAAGACAAATGGGGCACGTCATTAGGTTCCTAGCAAATTTCCCCTAATTTGTTTTACCAATAAACTAACTAATTAAAAAATAAAACTTGGTATAAAAAGAGGAGGAGACACATGGCATAATAGGGGGATACACGTATAAAAATTAACTCCAATTAAATACAAGAAAGTGGCAAACAAGGAAGCCTCCAAATCAGCAAAGGCAAGCTAATTTAATAAGGAGGCTAATCGAGAATTTGCCAACAAATTGGGGTAGGTGGTAGCTCTAAACTAATTCTAAGATTAATTTAACTAAATTAGCAAGTAAATAAATAGATGAAGAATAAGAGAGCCGGGAGAAAACAGAAGATAAACTAAAGAAAACTGATGGGAAAACAGAACTGAGAGAAGTGAGAACCGGTTGTGTGTATAAGGAGTTCAGATTTGATTTCTCATTAAATCAGATAAGAACACTGCTATCTCCTTCATTTGTTGATAGTTCATTACTATTATCTTTAAGTATTATTGGTTCAATACTTTAAATTCATACTGCAATCATATTAGATTAGGCAAAAATTAGAATCATGTCATATGAAGAATTGGTCGCTGAACTTTGCTGTTATTTGATTTTTGTATACCATATTTGATCGATTCATCCCGTGAAATTTTTAGTGTAGATACTTTAATATATTGGCTAAATTACCATATTTTTGTAGCAAAATTATTCATCATAAAATCAGCCGGTTCGATGAAAATAAAGTTAGTTGGCAGACTGAACCGGCTAAAAATGAATCAACTGACGCTACTAATGTTTTCACCAAGATTTCGACCGATTAAATTCCCATAAATATTAATTATGAAACTTTAATGAACAAGATATTATTTGATAAAGTTGGTCCTAAAGTCCCTGTCGAAAAATCTTACCAATTCAACCCAAAGAAAATCATGTGTCACTGAATCGGCCAGAAGCAGATATTAACATAAAAAATCAGTGTATAACTTTGAATCCGACAAGCATAAGATTAGAAAATTTATATGAACCGATCCAAAATTATGTGTTGATTCTAAAAAAGTAATGCGAATAATTTTATATGGTGAATTAGCTACTAAACTGGTGCCAGAACCAAATGTTGTCCCTGAACCGGCCGCTACACCAGTCTAGCAATTATGGTAAATCTCGGTGAACCAGTTAGAAAATAATTGATGAATCGATCATATATGATATGTTAAGAAAGTGAATAGATTAAATATCAAGTGAATCGGTCATCCATTATGCGAACTGGTTGCTAAAGGTGGTAACCAAACTGGATTTAGCAAACCGGCTCAAAATTCAGTATATGATTTAAGAAAGTGAACCGGTTTATATATGCTTCTCAAAATAATAAACCGGCCACTTAATTAAATATATGATGGTGAACTAGCTCGTACAATACAATCGACAAAATATTATGAAAGGCCGAACTGGTCCATGAATCGATCATCTGACCAAATCGGATGGGAAAATTCAACGATGACTGAACTGATTGGTAAACCAGTAAATTATTGAATTAATGGACCGAAAGCCAAAGATTATATTACCTAAAAATTAGTTCAACATATGTAAAAATTTATATGACCTTATTTATATGTTATGCATAAATATGATTTTATTATGCATGTATATGTTAAGTTTATATATGAGTGGAAGATAATATGATACTATGAAAATAAGAATTTTTTTTTTAGATGAGAAAATTAAAAAGAATAAGTAAGAATAAGTATAAGAGCTTCCATTAAAAAATTTTAAGAAGAAAATCGAAATAAGGATTTATTTCAGCGGGTAGTATTCCTTAGCATGCTTTTGAATATTGTTGTGAAAATTGAGGACTGCGTCTTGCAATGGAAAAATAAAGACAGCTGTTATGCCACGTCTACCAGGATATGATAAGTATATATCGCTCGTCTTTAGGTGTTGAACAAGAGCTTAAGGTCTTAGTTTTTTTTTTGGTAAGTAAATAAGGTCTTAGATTGTGTGAAAGTATGCACAATCATTTATTCGATTGACTGCTCAATTAGTTGGTAAGCCCTACTAACCCTATTTTCTCAAATTATAAAAATATTAGTTACTGGCAAATACAAAAAAAAACGTACAAAAAAAAGAAAGTCAAATACATTATGAAATTGTTTTGAAAGTGCATATGTATTTTTTCATGGATCACGACTTTTATCCTTCTCTGTGATGCATTTCGATAAAAATATAAATCTCCTTGATTATTAAGTGTCTTGCTGAGCATTTGGATTACTCTCTTACTATTTTTCTTACCCTCCAAATGATACGCAGGAATTTATACCTGATAAACAAGAATAGCGCCTTAGATATTTGTTATATTGTATTTAGTAATGTTGTATCTAGTTTAGTTTAAGTAGTGATGTATAAAGTTTGTAATTTTGTAATATGCTATGGAATGTTAGAGCTTCAAGCTTCTGCAATTATTTATGGTCATCTTGTATGCTTCTACAATATTTGTATGAGATGTGTTTGGAATTTTAGTGGCATCTTTCTTGATCAATAGCCAATAGTGTACTCGACAGTATAATGTTGGCACCACGGATATCGTGGTTCTATTAAGGATCTTTTGAAAATAAGAGAATTTATCACATATTAATATGATAATAATAATTAATTAAAAAAATAAGAATGTAGGATGAGACAAATAGAATTCATAAATTTTAATCTAAACTTGTCTTAACTGCTTATCCTTTAGTCATACTCGTTTTACAAATACCCGAACTTCTCATCTGATGGGGTTAGTAAAATAAAAGTAAGTAGTGTGCCAAAAGTTCAGTAGTAGATATAATTTAACAAATGATCATATATAATTTGCATTCAAAATATATTGGAGGCTATCGAAAGGATAATGAATAATAATCTAATATAATGATATGAAATTTTCATAATACTTATGCAAAAATTTAGATTAATCTTTTCTAAAATTTTTTATCATATTCTTATTCATTATTTATCATCAAAACATGCTAAATTTTGATACTTTTAGAGACCAATGGCCAGTAGACCTTACCGACTAAAGGAGTCGACAATAAAAACTTAAATTATATTTATTTTCACACAATTAAAGGTTATACACTACTATTTAAGACCTACAAATAGGCTATCATATGTATAACCATGTAAATAGGGTTGAACGCTACTTCTTACCTGCAGATAATAGGTTTGAACCTCGACATACTGCTATAGTATATTAAGACATATCATAATATATCGTTTATTAAATTATAACCATAATTCAATACATATTCTTATAAAAAAATCTATATTTTTCTTCATATTTCATATTTTTTTAATTATAGAGAAAATGATCATAATCTTTAACATAATTATAGAGTTTTCTTTTAAAATTCTATCCGTTCACATTTAAACTTTTTGTAAAACTTAGCCATGAAAATTTTAAAAGTATGAAATGCTAAATTAGTAGCCAAATATAGGACAATTTAAATAAATACAGAAAATTCAGTAACTAAAAGCATATTAGCAAGTTTCATTTGTTAAGTAAACATGCATTGTTAAATTTACTAAAATTAAGAACATGCAAATATATATTTTATGTCCAGAATATACTATAGTAAGATATATAAAATTCATCACATATAGAATCATTAAATCATAAATTTAACACATGTAGAGCAATTGTAGGAATCAGTTAAGTGAGACAATGTTCATGCATTTAGACATAAATTTCATACATTTTTGTAACAAAATGAAGAGAATTTTGCATGCATGTTAAACAATATTATTATAGTTTCAAAATCATGGCATGCATGGGCATTCAAACAAGAAATACTCATAGAGTTAGAGAAAGAATATTAATAAGAGAAGAAAGGCTTGAAATACACTTATCTCGACTTACCAAAACTCTAGCTTGGGTTTACTTAAATTGGGCTTTCTTGGCTTCTTTTCTCTCCTTATCTCTCTTCTCCTTGTCTCCTTCTCTCTCCTCTCTCATATTTCTTGAGAAAAAATGATAACAATTAGTCAGGTTCCACTATTTATACTGAGTGACACTCGAATCTTGGTCGAGTACATGTCAGGCACCATGCCTAAATACTACGGTGTGCAAATGCCGCCTCAGGCGAATCTCGAGCGCAGACTTACTGCCATAGTGCACTCGAGCATCCCTTGGGTGCATCTTGGGTGTGAATATTCTACCAATGCGTGCTTAAGCGACGATCAGGCGCCACCTCGGCACTGAGTAGCTTGTTTTCCGTGCATGGGTGTATGTCTAGTGCCGGACAAGTATCCTTTAACTCAAAGTGATCCGATTCAAATTTGACTTTTGAGCCAATTTTCTTCATCCTTTGATTCAATTTTAATGATATTAACTTAATTAATTAGGATTATGATAAAATTCAAACTCGGGCCTTACATTTCTTCCTTCCTAATTAAAATTTCATCCTTAAAATTTTACGAACCTTAATGAAGAAACAAATATGGGTACATCTCTCGGATCTTGCTTTCTCTTTCCCACGTCGCCTCTTCAAAAAAATGGTTCATTCATAAGACCATAACCAACAGATTTACCTTTATTCGAAGCAATTGATCTCATTTATTCAAAATCTGAACTGGTTCCTAAATATATGTTAAGTCTTTGTTTATCCTCAACAACTCATATTCATTGATATGCATTAGATTATACACATATTTTTATAGTATCGACACATGGAATATATTATGAACCTCTTTCAAATTCGGGGATAGAGCCAATCTGTAGGCCACTTCACCAATTCTCTCTGAATTTTTGAACAGTTCGACAAACTCAACTTCAATTTTTCTTTAATCTCAAACCTCAACATTCCCTTCAATAGAGATATCTTTAAAAATACATAATCTCCAACATCAAAACTCAGCTCCAGTCTCTTCTGGTCAACATAACTCTTTTGCTAACTTTGAGTAACCTACAACTAGTTATGAACCAAACAAATCTTATCGGATGTCTGTTGTATCACCTCGGGTTTCAAAAGTTTTTGATCTTCAATCTCTTCCCAATGAATTGGGGAATATGATTTTCTCCCATATAAAACCTTGAATAGGATCGTACCAATATATGCTTGATAGTTGTTATTATATGCAAATTTAACCAATACAAAATAATCATCCAAATTACCTTTCATTTTCAAAATCAAAACTCTTAACATGTCTTTGAAAATCTTTTTAGTTTAAATTTAAACACTTCTTCAAAATGAAAATAGTTTTTGAGTTGTTGAGGAAAATATTTTTCTTAGAGTTGGATTTAAAATTATTTGTTTACGAGCTTAACTTCCTGAGTTCAATAAGGCAAATTAAATCGATGGGTACAGTTAGTATACGAGTCGGCCCAAATCCAGCACACGCAAGGATGAATGGGCTAAGTAATGACGGTCCAATAGAAACCCCTCAATACCCATCAAGTAAAGAATACAGCAGTTGGTCCAAGAGACACGATCTGAATTGCCTAACATTGAAAGAGCAATAATGGATAATCAATAGACGGTTGCAGGCGGTTACACACCAGATCTAATGACCGAAAACAAAGACTTGAACCGTTAAACGAACGCAACAGTTACATATGTAAGTAACACCATTTATAACTGAAGAGATGTAATGTCCGGACATTATTTTAGGATTCCGCCAACCAAATGGCATCCTTCACTACAAATACAGCTTATCCCCCACAGAAAAAGGAGACAATGACAAAGAAAGACTAAGCCGAATAGATTGCAAAGTCACACACTCTCCCGTATGAGTCATCACTTCTGAAGCCACACTCTTAACCAAGCACATTCTAAGGAACACATCTCTCCAAACAAAAATACTGAATCCCTATCCACTTGTATTCTCACTCTCATATTTTTATATATTTCTCTTCCAAATAAAAATATTATTAATTTAAATATCAAAGAATATATCAGATAGCGAGTCATGTATAGATCTTACCATTTATTTGTTTTATTATAGTGTGTAGGATTCAAATTTTGAGTAACGAAGATAAACTATTTCTGACTGAACTCCAGTATAAGGCATCTCCCTAATTCATTTAATAATTTGGATTTTAGAGATGCAACATTGATACCATCTATGGGAACAACAATAGTCAAACCACACAATAATTATGTGAGAAACAGACATCGTAAATACCAAGGTTCAAACAAGTGTACCAACTAGAGATGCCGTCTCACATGCCACGACCCAATAGTAGGTGTTAAGGAGATGTTTGGCAGACCACGAACATAAATGTGGAGGTGTTGGTGAACCGAGTGGACACTATGTCTAAACTCCTCCAGACCATCTGTACTCGATTGGAGGGATACACATTAGCCTTCTACCCGAGAAGAAGCTTCATGCAGCACCCTATCAAGAACGGCTTGGAGCCGGTCGGTCTAGCATGTATCCCGAGTCACTCGGAGTTCAGGACCTTCATTAATACCAAGAAGTCTGCATCCACTTCTTAGGTGGAGGAGAGAGTGGAAGAGAGAATTCGAAAAATCAAGTAGCAGTTGTTCAGAGGAAGCATAGATAAACACTTAGCCGACCTGGGTAGGTCATCGTTCATAAGGAATATCAGGATGTAACGGCTTTCTTATAAATTCAAAATGCTGTCCCTATAGCCCTATGATAAAGGTTCTTGTCCTATGGACCATTTAGATTACTTCCGCACTCTGTTGGGATTCTAGGGTTGAGATGATTTGGTCTTGTGCCTTTGTTTCTCTCTGATCCTCAAAGGAGATACTTGGATTTGGTTTTATCAGTTGTAAACAAATTCGATCAGAATATTCTAAGAAATTACCAATAACTTTTTGTCACAATTCGGTTGTAGCTAAAGGGAGGAAAAGGAACCATAGTACATTATCTATATCCGACAAGGGCCAAACGACAGTTTGAAATGGTTCTTAATCTGGTTCAACGAAAGTCTTTGTTAATAATGAATGTTTAAAAAATTTATTGTATCTGGATACCTATTTTAAGCATGGATTTAAAAAGTACTAAATGTGATCGGCCTAAGAACCACTATACAGACTAGACAATGAACCCGTGTTGGTCTATGAAACTATTCAATTGGAGATTACACTAAAAATGTATTTGAATACAGTATCACGCATGCTCACATTCCTAATAGTCGACCTATTCTGGGTCTACAATACTATTTTGGGACAACCCTGTCTAGTTATATTTGGAGTAGTGATATCAATCCCACATTTCAAGATGAAATTCATAACAGTATGAAGCGTTGGAGAGGTCCTAGGCGACCAAGTTATCGGCTGAACATCCTACCTGTCTTAGGTCAATTAGGGAATTCCAAATCATTCGATTGAAGACATCGACCTTCTAAATGAAGCAACGGTACAACAAGGTCAATCAGGTGAGTTGACTGAACAAATCCTAATAGATCCAAATGAGCCTAAGAAATGTGTGTAGATCAGGATCTCTCTATCGGATCACATGCATCAATGGCCGATGGCTTTTCTACAGCAAGACTATGATATTTTTACTTGAACACCTGCTGATATGCCAAGAATTTTAACGGAGGTTGTGGTTTATAGGTTGGGCCCTATCCTGGTCATAAGCTCATCAGGTAGAAGCGAATGAACTATTCTATTGAGAAGTTAATTGTAATGAGAGAAAAAGTCACGAAGCTACTCGATGTAGGCTTTATAAAGGAGGTCTAGTATTTGAATTGGCTGTCAAATGTAGTTCTTATAAGGAAAAGTAATTACAAATGGCAAATATGCATTGACTTTACCAAAGCAAATAAATATGTACGAAAGATAATTTTTCATTACCCATAATTGACTTGTTAGTAGACTCAATATTTGGACACAAGTTGTTAAGCTTCACAAATGCCTATTCAAGCAATAATTAGATCCGGATGAATTCTGACAATGAAGAGTACACCTATTTCATGATAGACCTGGGAACATATTGCTACAAAATCTTACTCTTCAATAAAAAGAATATGGAAATTACGTACCAGATGCTCGTGAACAAAATATTCGAGGCTCAAACCTGTCAGAATATAGAGGTGTATGTGGACAACATGCCCATCAAAAGTATAAAAGCTGATGACTATATTTGGATATTGGTGAAGCTTTTGAGGTACTTCAAGCGCATTGAATGAAACTAAATTTGGTAAGGTCGCAGTAACGTTTGGAAAGTTCATTGGCTTTATTGTGTCTCATCGGGGAATTGAATCGAACCTAGAGAAGATAAAAGCTATAATAGACATGAATTAGCCTCGAACTATGAAGAAAATCTAGAGGCTAATCGAAAGACTTATAGAACTCTCTCATTTTCTAGAAAAGTCAACAAAGAAATATCTCCCATTCTTCAAGACCCTGAAAGGAATAAAGGTAAACAGTTTCTAGTGAATGGCAGATTGTCAGGAAGCCTTCCAAGAATTGAAGGAATACCTCACCAATTCATCTCTCTTGACCTCTCCAAAAGAAGGTGAGGAATTATACTGCTATCTAGCAATATCTGACACATCGCTAAGCTCGATTTGATTAGGTAGGAATCTAAGGTATTATCGGTCTATTATGTCAACAAAATTCTAACAGATGTCAAGACTTATTATTCACACATTGAAAGAATCGCTCTAACATTGGTCTACTCCACTAGGAAGTTACAACCGCATGTCCAAGCTTATAAGATTATTGTCTTAATAGACTAGCCACTAAAGGAGATTCTACAGAAGTCTAACATGTTTGGGTGGTTGATTAAATTGACCATCAAATTAGGCAAGTTTGATATGAAATTCCAGCTGTGGCCAACCATAAAATGACATGCCTCGCAGATTTCATAGTTTAAACGACCACTCCTATTCAGGATAACACAAATACAAATGAAGTCACCTGTCGCCAAGAGGAGGTTCTAACCTGGATCTTGTATGTGGACAGGTCATCATCCCAATCAGAGAGTGGAGTAGGCATGGTCTTTAGAATTTCGGATAGGTCAAAGATAAAATATTTGATGACACTCGGAGTTTTAGTCACAACAATCTCGCAAATACAAAGCTTTACTTGGCTAAACTCAAGCTAGTAAAGGAATGCTTTGCAAAAAACCTAATTGTCCACAACAACTCAGAGTTGATCGTCAATCTAAGTCACTAGAAATTTTGAAGCATCTTGCCCATTACTCGTAAGATATTTTGCTAGGATGAAGGGCATGACCAAGGATTGATAGGGTGAAAATTTGCCACATCTCAAGGAGGACAATTGGAAGGCAGATTAACTAGCGAAACTAGTAGAGACTAGTAATCCTAAGCAATATGCCTGAGTTATGCAAGAAATTCTAGTGACCTCAAGCATAGAGGACCTAGAAACAAAGAAGCTTTAGATCTCAAATGGTAATACCTGGATGACACGTACAAAAGGTACCTAGAAGAAGACCTTCATTGAGAAAACTTGAACTATGCCAAGCCTAAAAAAAAGACAGTAGGCCAGTACACCCTCATGGATGGAAGGCTATACCAATGATAGTACTTCATTCCTTACATGCAGTGTCTAACATGAGAAGAAGCTAGATACGTGCTGAACGAAGTACATCTCGATATCTACAGATCGCACAAAGGCGACCAAAACATAGCATTCAAAGTCATGAAATAGGGTTACTATTGGCCAACGATGAAATGAGATACCATAAAATTTGTAAAAAAAGTGCAAAAATTACTAGATCAATAACAACGTCTCTCATCGGCCACACACAGAACAACAAACCTTGCAGTCACCATGACCATTTGTATAGCTGGGGCTCCACATATTAGGCCCATTGCCCATTGCATCTGGATAAAAAACTTCGTCATAATTGGCATCGATTATTTTATAAAATAGGTAGAAGCCTCTTTACCGGTAAGGATAACCGAGTAGAAAATGGTAGAGTTCGTTTATCAAAGCATCATATGCAGATTTAGGATTCCCAAGGTCATAGTAATCAATAATTGAATCCAATTCACTAGCAAAAAATTTACAAAATATTACATGAATATAAAAATTTGGTTGGTTCATACTTCTGTCACCTATCCACAAGTGAATTGGTAGGTAGAAGTAACAAACTGAATCCTCCTACACGGATTGAAAATGAAACTAGAAGACACAAATGATTCCTAGGCGGACAAACTACATTCTGTGTTGTGGTCCTATCGGACGACACCAAGGGAACCAATACAAGAAACGCCATTCAATTTGTGTTATGGGATTGAAGCGATTATCCTGGTAGAGATCGATTGCCTAACCTGCGAGTGAAAAGTTTCAACCCACAAATCAACTCTCATCAACTTATAGAGTATCTCAACTTATTCGAGGAAGCCTGAGATGCAACAAGGCTATGTATGGCGGCTTATCAACAACGAACAGCTCAATACTATAATAAAAAGGTGAAAGCACACTGGTTCAATGTGGGGGACCTAGTTCTGTGGAACATAGAGGTAACAAGCAAAACTACTAATAGGAATAAACTATCCCCTAATTGAGAGGGAAAATTCCTAATCTCAGTGATTCTCTAGAATGGTGCGTTCAAGTTATGTACCCGAAATAAAAAATTAGTCCCAAAGATATGGAACGCCATCCATATCATGAAATACTATCAATAAACCTCCACCGAACACAGGTAAATTTTGTACATGGCATATGGATTGAATGTATGTACTCATATTTCAGTTAATTAAATTGTCGTTCATTTATTATGTCGCTCGTATGAATACTTGTTTGTTATTGCATAAATCTAATGGCTCATATTGACCCTAAGTTGGGTGAACATTTTCAGCTATAATCACCCTACAAAAACCATGACCAAAACCTAAATGCGAACAACCAAGTGGCCCAAATAAGGTTGAATACAAATACCCGTGGGCTTGTAGGTGGAAGTCTAACCCTCCTTAAAGTGGTCAAAATAAAAGAAAATTTAGGAGGCTTTTCAGCATGCCTACGATGACTTTCTTCCACAGAAAAGAGTACAATCAGTCAACAATGGTCGATGAACTAGAAGTTGATGCACAAGTGTAACAAATTTCTCTAATATGAATGAGCACCATCAGTTGAGTGTGGTCGATGGTCTAGACTCCGTCAAAGGGTAGCGATTATGGCAATCAAACCGAGTTGGCCACGTGATTCAAAGATCGGCAAATTGCTACTCAACCTCCTTAAGCTTATCTACGAGTGAAGAGCCTCGATCCAGGGCCAAGGATATTTCTTCAGAGAGCTCTCGGGATCTCGCCAGCCACTTAGATAACTCTCAGTTGAGGAAAGCAGCCCGATCTCGACTCTACTAAGCTAGGCAATGGTGGCATCAGATGAATCTCTATCTCCCTGAGAATCGTAGGAACGATGAAAGGTTGGGATAGACAAAAAATTTCAGCATCTCGTTGATACAACCAATCTATCACCAAACATATCAGTTCCTGCGACTGCAAAGCACAATGGTCGGTCATATGTAATAGAGACAAAAAGAACAATCAGAAGGTGAGGAAATCGACAAGCAGTGCCTCAATGGGAATCGATCTCTCCTAAAAAGATGGATTGGTAAAAGCCTCAGGCTTGGATATGGATGGAGACCTCAAGCATGATATACATGGCAATAGAGAGGGACCTCAAACCCAGGAGGAGAAGGAGAAACATCAGGAACCTCCAAAAACTCAGATATCGAAGCATTAGAGTGAGGCACCTCCTTTGCAACCATGGCCTCTAAATTATTATCATTGAATTCTTCAACTACCTAATCGTTATTTACACGCTTCTTAACAAAAACAGCAAGAGGCATGGAGACTGACACATCAGGCAATGAATTGACTAAAACTGGGATCTCGTACTTAGCCACAAATAGGGCGTCGATCAGTTCACTCAATCCGCCAATCACATGGTCATTTATTATCGAAGTAGAAGGTATTGAGGGCTTACAGCTCTCAACGAATCCAGCCACCTTTTCAAAAACTTGGCGAACTAGAGAAGAATAAATGGAACCGGCCTCCATGACGACTCGCCAGCATGTTCGGCGACCATCTCTTCACAAGCCTCATCTAGGGCTTGCTCATAATTGGTCGAGAAAGTTGAGGATGGAACTATCCTGCCAGCCGGCCTTACAATGGAATCCCAAATAAAAAGCTCTCCTAGCTTCGTCTTAGCCGATGAAAAGGCATGATAGTGGCATCATTCCCTTTCGTTCTGACTTTCTACTTGACATCGGTGAATGCCTTTTGGGTTAGCCAAGTACTCATCCTTTGAAGAGTGGCGGAATTTTCCTCAGTAAGCTCTGTCAGCGGTCGAGCCATGCACTCCTCTCTCTTCAGAACATCTTCAGAGTAAGCAAAATTAACTCTAACCCAGTTATTGGAGAGCGTTTAGTTGGAAGGGACCACAATGTAAAAGAATTGGTCCTTTCAACCATTTATTAAATCTAGGTGTCACATCCCAATCTCGACATTAACATTTAACCGAATATTAATTAATCAAATTACCGTCTAATAACATTTGGATGTAACTTCACATCGATTCCTCAACTGATTACAATTAAAATAAAATATGCCATACACTGAATTCAAATAGGTGCCACGTCTCATGTAGCTCCGAGATCGACTGAAATCGATACGTCAAACTTTACGTAAGAAGTTATACCTATCCAATATAATATAATCAGAATAATATAGTCTACAAAAATAAAAATCCATTGCTATCCACTACCGAACAGCTGGCATCAATGACTCATCGAACCATAATTTACATAAAAAACATCAATAAAATGCCAATTAAATTACCGTTCATCCTATAGCTACAAACCGAAGCTATAAACCGATAATTTGAACAAAATAAATACATTAACTATTGTTCAAAAATAACAAATACAATATCGGTTTTTATTATATTCTAAGTCTAAACCCCTCGACAGATTTTTCTTCAATTCTGATCGTCTTGCATGTATCCAAGCCTCTCATTTGAAGGGGCTAGTAAAATAAAGTAAAGAGTAAGCCAAAAGCTCAAAAAGATATATAATTTAACAAATGATTATATATAATTTACATTTAAAAATGTATCAGAATAACAATTAATCATTACTTGATGCAATGACATAAAATTTTTATAATACTTATGCAGGAAATCCAGATTAAATATTTTCAAAATTCTTCATCATCAAAATGTGCTAAAATCAAAGTTTTTAGGGAGCAAGTTCTAGTAGGCCTTACTGACTAATGAGCAAATAATCGAAACTTGAGTTATATTTATTTTAACACAATCAAAGATCATATAGTACTATTCAAGACTCGTAAATAGGTTGTCATACATATAACATATAGATAGGGCTGAACATCACTTCTCACCTATTGATGGTTAGTTTGAACCTCGATATACCACTATAATATATAAAGGTATACTATAATATATTACTTGCTAAAATATAACTATGGTTCAATACATATATTTAGAAAAACTCTATTTTTTTCATATTTTATAATTTTCTTAATCTTAGAGAAAACGATTATAGTCATTTACATAATTATAAAGTTTTCTTTTAAAATTCTATTTATTCATACTTAAATTTTCTACAAAACTTTGCCATGATAAATTTAAAGGATGGATGCTAAATTAGCAACTAAGTGCAGAAACTTTCAGCAAAAATACAGAAAATTTAGTAATAGTGCATAATTTAGTAAATGTAGAGGATTTAATTAAATTCCAAACCATGCAGTATACTTTACTAAATTTACAAAAATATGCAAAGTATATTTTCATAAATTTGACATACATATTTATTCTTACCAAAACATTACAGAGGAATTTAGCAAACAATGTAGAAAAAACCAACAACATCCTAAATTTACAACAATTCATTTTATGGACAAATATGCAGAACATTTATGTAAAATTTCAGCATATACAAAGAATCCTAATTTAGTTTTTAGATATGAAAGAACTTATAAACGAATTTCAAATATGGGAAGATAATATATCTTAAAATCAAAATATGTATTAAGAGGCATTGCAAAATTCTGCTAAAATAAACGGTATATTTGAGTTTAGACATGAGTTTCACACATTTTCACAACAATATGAGAAATTTTTCAAATGCATATTAAACCTTAATATCTTAGCTTTGAATCATGCCATACATAAGTATTTGAATAAAAATGTTCAAAGAATTATGAAAGAAACAATGACAATGGAAGGAGAGGCTTGGAATGTACTTGGCTTGACTTAATTCTCACAAAAGTTTTGCTTGAATCTACTTAATTTGAGTTTCTAAGGCCTCTTCTTCCTTATTCTCTTTCTTCTCCTTATCTGCTTCTCTCTTCTCTTTTGAAAATTTTGAAATAAATGATAGAAATAAGTTGGGTTCATATGTATACATACATATATATATATATTAAGTGGTGGTCGAGTGTTGGTCAGGAGCGTGTCAAGCACCATGCCTTAACACTACGGTGTACAATTGTCGCCTTGGGCGCACCTCAAGTGCAGAGTTACTGTCATAGTGTACTCAAGCATCCCTTGAGTGTGCATCAAGTGCGTACATTCTGTTAGTGTGTGCTCAAGCACTGATCAGGTATCCTTTAAGTACTAAGTACTCTATTTTTTGTGGATGCGCATATCAGGCACTAGTCAGACATCTTATAATTTAATGTGATTCGATCCAAACTTGACTTTTGACCTAATTTTTTTATTATTTGATGTCAATTTTAATTATATCAATATAATTAATTAAGATTATAATAATATTTGAACTTGGGCCTTGCGCTGGGTTATCCCTCGCTTAATTTGTACTTCTTATGGGTTGTGAAAGAAATTCAGTTAGTATCCTGGTTAAACAGGAAGATTGCTTTAACAGCCCGAGCATCCAAGAGAAACTTATAATAACGAAAGAAAATGCTCAAATAAATCAAATATCTAAGAGCACTGGGTCAGAGGCTCGCCGCCGCAATCTCAAGGGCCTCCAAAATCTCATACAGCTCTTTCATGAAAGGAATTTGAATGCTTTCCTTTTGGATAGACCTTGTAGATGGTAATGAAGTCGAGCTGAAGAGCACAGGCTCTATCATCAGCCTCAGGAATTATGTACGGAACAAAAGTATGAAATTATACTTTCCATACATAGCGTCCACATGATTGCAAGTGAGGACGAATCGGATTGCAGAGACACCCATGAAAGTTGATAGAGAATCTACGAAAGCACAAAGAAAAGAGCAAGTTAGGGCAAAACGATGCGAGAAATGGATAAGTGTAGAAGCAGCAGGAGAGTCGAGTTTAAATGGTCAAAACTTTTGCCCAAAAACGGCGTTGTGTGAAGGCACTAAAAAGGCGCGTCCTTATAATGACTGAGATACGTGCTCGTATTGGAAAGTGTTGCGATGCATCAAAACTACTATGTCAATAATGATGGCCCGACTCCACGTCTCCCAACACAACAAGTAGATAGCTAGCAGCTTTGACACCCAAATCACTGAATATTCACTGCAGTGCAGGTTATGATTCCCTAACATGTCGCTTTCCAAGAAGACAAACTTACGACGGCTAGACCTGATGCATTTGAGACTAATTCGATCAAATTACAAATGCCTAACCAAGCAATCGGAGCATATTATTCTAAGTTGGATTGTCAAAAGATTGAATTGTCAGTTGTCCGAGTTGTTATATTGTTAGAAATTATACACTAAAAAATAACATTTAGACGCTTTAACCGTCACGACCTTGGAATACAATATACACAGGTCAAAAATAAAATCAATAATAATGTTTCCATCAACTATAGTAACCCAACTTGGGTGTGATAATCGTACACATGTAGGACCCGACATAATAAAACCCGTATAAGAACTCATCAAATATGAATCCGAAAAACATAATACACGACCTACTATCCATAATTGTAAGGGAGGTATCCAAATTTACAACTCATCTACATAATACTATAATTTTAATATTTTGCATATAATGATCAGGGCCATCATCCGACCATAAATAATAACCATAACACATCCTTAGGATCATAAATATACCAAACATAACATCTCCACTAGCCAAAAGGGATATCTGAGCCCGATCATGTCCGAGCTCGTGCAAGCGTACCCGTGCCACTAATCTAAAGGAATAAAATATGAAAATATGAGCCTAGAATTCAACAAGTATTATCTTATAAAATAGTACTCATAAATTAGAAGCAGGAATATCGTAAATCAATCACGTAAAATAAAATACAATATCCGTGAATTCTCTGAAAATCGAGGAGATGTCTCGTACTAAATCATCGTCCGTATTAAACAGTCCATCTGGGATACATTCATAATAAATAACGATTCGGTAAAATCTCATAGATGATATCATATCATATTATCCGAGGTCGCATAGGCCGTAACCGTCATCACATCCGTGTGGGAACATATCATCATCCGGATCTAAATCTCATAATGCAGAAATTGAGAGAAGACTGTCGGAACTAAAATATAAATCAAAACGTGTTTCGGGTTTATTACATATTTATACATACGAGACATTTCTATTGCCTAACTTTGGGCCAAGTAATATATCTCAAAATCATCCTCCACTCAAATACATTCAGAACTACAAAACATGTATGAAATTAGAGAACTAAAGATTAATGATACCAACTTGAGGAAGGGTTACCTTCGTCCGGTAACCACGACTATATCAGCTACGATTTAGACCAGTAGTTCAAGGCCATCCATGTACTCAGTCTCTCATAGATTAGGAACTTGCTCACTATGTTTTACCACCCACAACTTTGGATGCAACCTGAAGTTTTAATTATATATTAGGACGTCCGAATATATTACTTCCGTCAATTCCTTACGATGGTTTTCAATTAAATATACAGTGGGGCAGGTCAACTACTAAATATCTCAACTTTCCTTCTGGCGGAAGTAGCCTATCATATACATCCCCGTTAGGACTAAGCATCCCTGTCGGGAGTGGTACCAAATGTCTCGTGCCTCGGATCACATAAACCACCCCTCGGATCTCGGACAGCCATGGTCCCGTAGTGATCCCACCCCCGACAACATGCATAATTAGTGCAAGGCCTGGTTCATGGTTCCACAACATACGGATATACAAATATACATATATATCATTCGGGTGTCCGAAAATCCTCCAAATCATAAATATCCACATAAAACCACTACACGATTAATAAAACATACATGCATGTACACAATTAATAAATTATAGGTATATAAAAATACATGCATGTTAGTAAAATCTCCAACAGTAGTTCAAAATATATCAAAATTAAATCAAATTAAGAATAGGGTTAGAGGATACCTATCTTAATATTATACTCCACAAATATGAAAAAAGAATGTCCCAAAGAAATCCAATTTGGTGATTTTCCTCTTAGCCACCGCATGCCCCTTCCTCTCTCCTCCATTCTCCTCAGTGCGCGGCATTTGCCAGCCTCTACCTGTTGTTCCGCTGCCACCGCTCCACCACTGCGTTGCTTGCCTGGCCGTCGTCGGCCTCCTCGGCACCACCCAGTCGGTGCTGGTGCTGCTACGCGGCCGCCTCTCTCCTCGCGTGACTTCTCGCCGTCGATCTCCTCCGCGCACCCACACTGCGCGCCACCGTCTCGCCGCCTTAGCTAGCGACCGTTGCGGCCCCACCCGTGACCCCGTCGCGCAGTTGCCGCCGCCTCCTTCCTTTCCCTTCTCCTCATCCTTTTTCTTCGCGCCGCACAAACCCTAATCCCCTTTTCCCCCTCTCTCTCCTCTTCTCCCTCTCTTCTCGATTCCTATTCTTCTCTTTTTTTTCTTTTACTTATTATTATTATTATTATTATATATATATATATGTATATGTTATTTTTTCTTTTATTTTCAAATCCAACTTGCCATTCGGACAACATCACGGGCACCACTTCGAAATTTCGATCGTCTCCGAAAATTTTACAATATTTTAATTTATTTTCACTACGTCCGAAATACCTAAAACTCAAAATTAATATTAAAATAATTCAAATGGGATCCAAAATATTACATCAACTATTCATAACAAACAAGAATATTAGAGCTAAATAATAAGGATAAATAATGTTCGGGTAGTTTGATTCATTAATTCTTTTCACAACGTATAAATTTACAATAGCAAAAGTAAAACTCAGAAAGAGATAAATAATACATAGAGTGGTGATCTTACTAGAGTAGTCCAATCGACCCAGGAACAAACTTCTTGATCACCACTATGAGGACCTGCGAGATGAAGGTCACCGATACAATACATGAGATAGTCTTGAGACGGATGCAAAAAGAAAAAAAGCTGTCACCCCAAAAAGGGCAATAAAACTCCTAGAACATTTCAGACAGGGTGGGAGGCAAAAAAAGAAAGGGCTCTCCCCAAAGAGAAACAGTAGCAACCCCTTTCAGAATTGCACGTTTTCTAAAAAGGGATGCAACTATAAAAAGAGAAAAACTCCCTCATCAAAAAGAACAATAGTTAAACTCTAAGAGTAGCCCAGATCGATAGAGAAGGGAGTACAAAAAAACCATCCACCAAAACCCAAAACCATGTTACAATGATAAACGTCTAGTTTTAGAGCGGACGCCAAAGAGAAATACCAAGGTTGCTTCCTATATAAAAGAGGGTAACGAAGGTAAATTTCAAGCGCATCTTTATATCTTGAGTTCAAAGTCTTGATGAAAGGCCCTATTGGTTTTGACTCGTGGTTGTGAAGGCTCAATGGTGGCTCCAAATAGTCTCACCACTAGATGGGCAAAATTTGTTTTGTGTTGTAAAATACAGAGTGCCTTGCCATTTATAGTTGATAGGGACGATCAATGGGCATTTAATCCAAGAAGATCACGCATCTCAACATTGATGGTAGAAAATCAAATCCTGCTAGATAAGATACTGAATCAATAGAATATTTGTGAAAGAAGCACGCATGAAAGGTCTGCAACTGATATTCCATCGTGAATATGCTAAGAGTTGAAATTCAAACCTCCTAGTATGGGGGGTTAGTGATGGGTACGGTAGTACACGGGCCGACCCAAATCCAGCGCATGCAAATATGAAAGGCCTAAGTAACAATGGCCCAATAAGGAACCCTTAGAACCCATGAAGTACAGAAGACAATGGTCGGTCCAAAAGATGTGACCCGAATCGCTTAACATTGAAAGAGTAATAATTGATAATCAATAAACAGTTTCTGACGATTACACACCAAATTTAATGATCAAAAACCAAACGGTCCAGCCGTTAAACGAATTCGGTAATTACATACACAAGTAACATCCCTTATAATTAAAGAGGCGTAATGTCTAGCTATTGATTCGAAAATCCACCAACCAAACAGTACAACATCTCCCTTACAAAAGAAGGGGATGACAATGGAAAAAGACAAAGCCATATAGATTGCAAAGTCAGACAGTAGACATAACGTCTTGACATTGATTCGGGGATCCACCAACAGAACGGCATCATTATAATAAATATAGCTTCTTCCACCAGAAGAGGGGACGACAATAGAAAAAGACTAAGCTAGACAGATTGCAAGGTCAGAAACTCTCCCAAAGAAGTGTATTACTTTGAAAGCCGCTCTCTTAACCAAGCGTATTTTAAGGAGTACAACCTTTCAAACAAAAAACTCAATCCCATCAACTCGTATTCTTACTCTCATTTCTCTATATCTTTCTATTTAGTGTAGAAATATTATTGATTTGAGTGTTGAAAGATATACCGTTAAGTGAACTGTATATTTCTTTTACCTTTTGTTTTTTTTGTTGTGTCGTATAAGATCTAAACTTTTAGTAACGAAAATCAAACCCGTTTTTGATCAAACACCTGTACAAGGTAATTCTCTAATTCGTTCAATAATTTAAATATTAGAGACACATCAAAACCTACTTGTTGAGCACAATTATATCTTATTTAGTATTTTTTTTACAATAAATAATGTATTATTATTGCATTTTTTGAAAGACTAGGAAACAAGAAAGGTTTAGAAAAAAAATTAAAAACATTTTTATAACTGATGAAAAGCTCTAAAAATTTTCAAAAGAAATTTTGAATTTTAAATATCACTTTGAAGTTAGAATAAATAGAGATGAACATAATTTTTATTTTTATTTTTCAAAAACTTTTAAAAAATAAATTACAATTTTTCTATAATCAACAGAACATATAAAAATGATATGTTTCTATACATTTTATGCTAAATTACAATTTTATCACTTTTTCGGTACATAAAAAATAGATTAATAGTTGTATCCTTCATTAATGTGTATATTTAAGAAAATTTGCATAAAATTGAGTAATTTTTAGACATGTTTTGTTAGTACGGAGTAAAACTATAAAAATTAAATTATAAAAATTATACAGATTTTTAATTATATTTTATCTGAATTGAATTTCAAAACTTTTTATCCAAACCCAAGAAAAATTATAAAAAAAGCAGTAGAAATATCTGATGAAATTTATAGACTATTGACAGAGAAATTAAATTAAATTTCTATAATTTTGTCTCATGCAAACAAAATAAAATACAATCTATATATTTATATAGTTTTTCTAGCTATGATGTTACTACTCCATAATATTATATTGTGTTTCTTACGTGAAAATTTTAGTCAAAGCACTTCGAGTTTAGAGAAAATATTTTAATATTTATATTTTTCAAAAGTATTTTGGGAAAAAAAAAACAAATTGAAATTTGTATTAAAAAATAATAATTATTATCGCATGCAGAATTTCAACTGGACAGGTCTAATTTTTAAAATGCTTTTATCTTGCACATCTGGCCCCGTCATCAGGCTCAGTAGGTTTTCATACTTACTTGGTCCGTAATTACTTCGATTGTTGTACAAGTTTCTCTTGCAATGGATGCCATTTATCTCTAATTTTGGCGAATCATCGGTTGATAGCAGCAGTCAGCATGGCTTTTCAAGGAAAGAAACTGATAAATGACCCTAATGGTTGGTCTTTCTTGCACTCTTCAGATATTTCCCAGTTGCGTCGTCTATTGTTTCTACGGCATGATATTGGGGAAAGTTTGTGGTAACTCGGAGAAGTTTTTATTGGCGGGATTTGATTACTCTTGCAAAGACTTTTAATGTGTTTCGTCTATGCGGAATTTAGAAATTTGCGTTCGTGTTAAATTTTCTCTATGGTTGTTCAGAAAATGCCGGAATTACACAAAAGAAATGGAATTTCGGTACCAGCATTTTATATATCCAGGAAAATTTAGTATCCGAGGGGGCTGTAAGGAAATATAACAATGCCTTATTTGGTTATTACGTGGTCACTGTTTGGGCAAGACATTTTGATTAGTCTTGCAGGTCTTTGCTCTACTTGATGATTTTTGTAGGCATTTCAACCGCAGGATTTATTTGAATTGTATTCCTGAATTCGTTTCCGGTTGCATGTGTTGTTTGGTTGAGGAGGTACTGTGTAAGTTGAAACACATGGATCTTGAAATTGCATAAATATTCAAACAACTTAACATATTTGGTAAATCTGGATTTTCGTGCAGCAGAAAGCATGAACACTCTTGAAAAATCTTTTGTTGGTCAGAATTGGCTTTTGGTTTCCTCAAACAGATTCATTATGGTTTGTGAATTATAGCCTTCAACGTTTCAGCCTCAAGAACTTGATTCCCATACTTCAAATTTTGCTGTTAAATGCAGCTTTTTTTTGTAGTTTTTTAATGTTATTGGTACTGAAGGATGAGTTGCTTATAGTAACTACTACAGGACATACATAGGTTGAGGAAGAGTTCAGTGTATTGAAGACCTTGCTTGGTTAATGGTAGTGAGGACTAATGTACCCCGGCATTCCAATTCCCCTAGATGGGAAGGCAATCCAATTGGATCTCATCTTTACTAAGAACTAAGAAGAATATACTACTTTCTTTCACACACGCCATTCCAGTTAGGTTCTGTCTACTGCTGGGTAGGGCCAAGTGAAATCAGGGAAAGTAGATGATATTTTTGAACTTGAATCCACCATGGGTTTGAAACTCCAATTCCATGGGGATATTGCTTCCTAAAAGAGAACCATGGAAATCCTTAACCCAGTGGAATAGGAAATTACATGTCATGAATTAAACACTACCAAACCTACTTTGATGTCAATATATCTGATCCATGGATTGTAATATTGCCATTGATATCAATATTGGTCAAGCCTGTCTCAAGTGATAAATATCATTGTCACACACTACAAATACCAAACTGGCAAAATATCCAATTCCATGGGGATAATACTTTCTTAAAAAGAACTAAGGATACCCTTATTCAATTGGAATTGGGAATTACATATCATATACTCAACACTTCAGAACCTGCTTTGAAGCTAATAACTATGACCCTTGGATTATAATAATTGGAATATTGGCTGAATAAATTTCTATTAATTGCGTGAATAATCATACAAGTTTCATGATCCTATTTAAAGATAGTGATCTACAGTCAATATAATATATTAGAATAAATTAATCCAACTAATTCCTAACCAAATAAGGAAAAACCAAATCAATCGGAATAATTTCATTATATGCTCTCCCCTTTAAGTTGGTGCATATACATCCCATATGACCAACTTGGACAGCGATGTATAGATGGACCACTTATAACAACATGGGCCATCATACCAGCCATTTGATCTGCATTCTTAATGTTGGAAGCTTTTATCATTCTTGTCTTTCAGGTGGTTTGTATCAAGTTCAACATGCTTAGTTCGATTATGGTGTACTAATTTGTTTGTATCAAGTTCAACATGTCTAACAATCTTCATCATAGCCAAGGAGTGAAAGTCAATGTTATAAGTTTGGGTGTATCCTTTGGCAATTGGTCTTACTGTATACTAGTCGATTGTGCCATCTGGTTTGTATTTCGCTTGAAATGCCCACTTACATCCCATTGTCTTCTTTCTCTGAGGTAGCTCAACCATCTTCCAAGTAGAGTTCTTTTGAAGAGTTTTCTTTTTTTTTCTACCATAACAAACTTCCGCTTAGGATCTTCAAGGGCTTCCTGAAGATGACTATGAAATATATACAAAGGAGAATTGAAAGGCAAAGTTAGGTGAGTTTTATATAGATGATGTTAAGAGACAAAATGAAAAATGGGATAAACAACATTAGAAGATCATTTAGAGAAATAAAACCTATTAGCTCCTTTACAATCACAAAGAGGACAACTCCCACCTCGATTAAAAACTTGTTAGTTTGAGGTAGCAATTTCAGAAGTTAGAAGAGAATAACATGGCGTGGTAGTATCATTAGAGAAGTATTGAAGCCTTGAGGGGCTATGATTGTATCATCCTTGTATCTCCTTTTGTAAGTTACGTTGTTAGAACAACTTGTCTGGCCTTTCACTCCTTTGTTCCTTAGGTTCAGGTTCTACTGTCATGGGCTTGGAAGCATCTACAGACTCTTCTTTACCCGAAAGAGTTAAACCCTCCTTATGTCTTGAAATTGACAACTTTTTCTTTTCTAACCATAATCCTTCCTCTTCGTTATTGTTAATATCCCCCAAAATAGGAACTAGAGACACATCCTTAATGAAATAATACTCTTGTTCATAGAATTGAACATCCATGGACTCATAGTATTTTCCTTAGGAGGATGGAAGCATTTATAGCCTTTTTGAGAACTAGAATAACCAATAAACACACATTTGTGGGCATAAGGATCAAGCTTTTCGGTTTCATAACAGTTCACATCGCCATAACACACTCAACCAATGACCTTAAAGCCAAGGTTTAAAGTCAAGAAATAGGGTGAAATCGTGATGGCATTCGTAGAGGAGTTTGATAGTCAATGATATGAGCAAGGATTTAGTTGATAAGAAAGATAACTGTCATGGTAACCTAGTTCAGAAATGCTTGGGAACATGCATGGTAAAGCATAAGGCCTGAGCTACTTCTAGAATATGGTAGTTCTTATCCCTTCTCTTAGTTTGTATCTCCAACATGGTCTTCCACTGCTTAAAAAGATTCAAACACTTTAGATTTGAATTTAATTGTGTAAATTCATAGTTTTCTAGAGAAATCCTCAATAAAGGAAATGAAATTATTGGAAACACCTTTTGAAGTGATTTGCATAGGACACCTGACATCTAAATGGTTGTAATCAAGTATGCATTTCATGGTGTGAGTCGAAGTGCTGGAAGTTACTTAGTGATATTTCTGATAAATTGTGTTTGCAAAAGTCTAGTTTATTGGACTTGGTACTTTTAGAAGGTTTCGCTTGTGGAACTCTTTAAATGGCTGTGCTAACTCATTTGTTCGAGACGCATATACCATAAATGTGTGATCATTCTCATTCGTAGTAATATTGGAAGCTCCACTATACTTCCTACGAGCTAGTAGAGATTCTCGACTCTGTTTGCTCTTGTCAGCACAAGTGCTCCCTTCATTATTTTCATGGAGCTATTTGTTGTAAGAATCTTGCATCCTAGAAAATCGATAACATCCAAAGAAGTCAAATTTCTTTTTCAGATTTGGGACATAGTTAGTATTGGTTGGAGTCCGCACAATTCTGTGAAACATCTTAATTTTGATATTCCTAATTCGATTATTCCACAAAAGGACATTATTGCCTATAAGGATTGTACCACCATTTTGAAGACGGTGCGTGGAAAATAAATTTTTGTTCGGGCACATTAGAGTTGACCACTTGGAATTTAAGAATCTGAGTGCTCCACAATTTTTCCGAAGAAATAGAGAGAACAATACTTATTGTTTTGCCCGGAGCTCATGACCAAAATGGCAATTTTGGACTTCGACTCCTTGTTCTCATTTGCTTTGCAATCCTTCTTGATGTATTGGCTTTTTACACAATGGAATGTGTCCTGTATTCTAGTGTCATCGGTATTGTATGGGGTTCACTTGATTGGATCTTTCATATGCCATCAGTCTGGTTCATTATTATGTGGCTAATATAAGGAAACTGCATTGGCCTGCAGTTAAATTGATTCTTAGATACTTGAAAGGCATAAAAAAATTACTATGCAGTTTTGAAAGGGACTCAGCTAACGAAAATCAAGTTTTTGGTTTTGTTGATGCTAATTTTGTAAGGAATCCCAACAATAGTATGTTGATGACTGTTTTCACACTTGGCGGTGGACGTATCAGTTTGAAGTGTATTCTCCAGTCAATAGTTAGCTTTTCCACCACGTAAGCCGAGTACATGGCAGGCGACGATGTCGAGAAGGAATCTATATGATTGATTTGTTTGTGGGGTGAGCTCAAACTTGAGCAAGGCCACATGTAGAATTTCTGTGGCAATCAGAGTGTCTCAGAGTGCCTTGCATCTCACCACGAAACAAGTATATTGTTTTGAAACCATGCATGTTTTGGTTTGATATCATTTTGCCTAATGTTAGTAACGTAGATCGAAGTTTTGTTGTTGAAGACCATACTAGTGAGAATCTCACATACATGCTCATGAGGACAATCCCTGATGTGAAACTCAAACTTTGCCGAGATTTCATCTGTCTTTGTCTCGTAAATTAAATGCTCCATTATGACAATTGCTGGACAAGGTGCAATTATGGTTGGCATCATTCTTGTGAAGGTGGAGAATTGTGAAGCCATTAACCCTGATTAGTGGTTTCATAATGGGTGACACTTGGTTCATCTACCTGATTTTGTACTTTTGGATTAAGAATATTCATATATTCTTCCATGGGAACTGAGGAGCATTTAAGATGGCTCCTGTGACAAGAGCATGTACCATGCATTTATTAGTGCTCTATTTAATGCTTCTACTTTAGCAAAAATTATGGACATTGTATCTAGATGTCGTTGAATGTGCAAGGGAGTAAAACATACTAACACGCCACAATCAAACACAGTCTTGTAGCCTAGTCTTCATTGTATTGCTAGGTATAGTTTTGGTTGTTTCTAGATTTGGGTGTTTTGGATTTTCACTACACAATTGAGATTTCTTGGTGAGAAGAGTGTGGCCGGGTAACTTTTATCACTTGTACTCTTTTTAAATATAATGGAACCCATTCATAATGTGCCTATGGATATAGCTCTCATTCTGGGAGTGAGTTACTTAAATTTGTCTTTTATGCTTAAATTCCTACATTAATTGTGCTGTCACTTTTCCACAACACAAGGTTGCCTCCGACAAAAGTGCAATAGCTAGTGTTAGATTTCTAACCATACAACGACCTAGCTCAATCAGCATTAGAAAAAGTTTTGACCTGAGAATAACCCTGATAATTTTAAAGTAAGTCTTGTCATGGTATTCCTTTGATATTTCTCTTAATATGCATAACAACCTCTCAATGATGAATATGGGGAGAAGAGAAAAATTGGCTCACAACATTAGCTGTGAAGGCAATATCTAAATGATTTACGACAGGATAATTGAGCTTACCAACTAGTTGTCGATATTGTTTTTTGATCAACAAAGATGTTCCCATTATTTGGAGATAATTCTTGCGTCTATGGGAGTATTATAGGGTTTTGAATATAACATGCTTGTCTCTTAAAGTAAATCAATAGGTACTTTTTGTGAAAGAAAATTGTCACGATAACACCTAGCAATCTTAATGCCAAGACAATAACGAAACTGCCGAGATTTTGCTCTAAAATCAACTTTGAAGAAATAATTTTAGATCTAAAATGTTATCATTACTGCCGGTAATCACAATATGATCCATATACACAATAAAAAGAATACACTTAACAACTGAATGACAATAGAACGAAAAATAATGATTGTAGTTATAACGAGAAAGTTCAAACTCAAACACAACTCGCTAAACTTTCCTAACCATGCCCGCAAGATCTATTTAAACTTGCAGAGACTTCTTTAGCCGACGATTGATTCAGACTCCATATGAGCAACAAGCTCTAGTGGTTGCTCTAAATAACCTGTCTCCTAAAGATCATCTTGTAAGAAGATATTCTTAATGTGTAATTGATATAAAGACTAGTGACGAGTCGAAGCTAACAAAATAAGAAACCTAACAGAAGTTAGCTTGACGATATGAGAAAAATGTATTAATGTTACTTCATATGTCTGAGCATACCCTTTTGCCACTTGATAGGCTTTCAATTCTGCTAAAGGATTATTTGGATTGACCTTTACTATGTATACCTGTTTACAACCGATGAGTTTCTTCCCACATGTTAAAGAGACCAAATCCCATGTGTGACTATGCTCAAGTGCAGTCATCTCTTCTTTTATTGCTACCTGTTATTTACGATTAGTAATAGCAAGCTGGCCTTTAGTGCCAATACAATTGATCGAAGGAGGATTTTGGAGTCAAATTGAAACAGCAGGATCGTGACTTAATAAATAGGCTGCTTATGCTGCTAAATCAGATTTGATTTTGTTGATTTTTTGTTTTGATTTTGATTTCAGCTTTGAAGTTTTAATCATTTATTGTCTTCCAATGAGGATAAAATAAGATAATATACTAGCAGATCAAGAAACATAATCACGAGTAAGAATTTTTTGTCTCAATCCTCTCATGAACTTTGTGTTTTCTCCAAAATCCACCCATTCCTTATTCAATTTCTCCTTTCCTCCTCAATTATGGTCTTCCTACCTCAGGTTCACAACGTTACAAATACAGCAAAAAATATCAATAATGAAGCCTTAAGTTCATCTATGTCATGGTGCTGGTTGTGTGAATCCAATGGATGAAAAATCTGATTTTGTTACCTTGGATTTATGAAGTTATTTCTTATATGCTTCTTATTATTTCTTTCTCAATCCATCAATATTTTAGCTAAAATGGTAGACAAGTCTTAGAGATTGTTGTTGAATAATGGTCATTAACATGCTTTTCCTACAGATGTGGTAACAGAGTTCATTGAAGGTCTGGTCGAGACGTACCCTGGGTTGCAGTATTTGGATGGTTTTCCAGAGGTTCTTATAGAGTCTGTCAGATGATAGATTAGTCTCTCAGATGTATTCGGTGACTGACTTAAATCATACTGATATAGGTTAAGGTAGTGTTGCGTGCTGATGTTTCGAGTTCAACCTTCGATAAAGTTGCTGTCATATCAGGTATGATGTGCTCTGTGATATATTGATCTATATGCCTTTTTATTTTCTAAAGAACAAAATACTGACCATTGACTCACGCCTTGCTTCTTTGTTGATCATTTTTCACACTGGGAGGTTATTTTCCTTTAACTGCTGGTTGGATCTCTAGCTGAGCTCTGTCTTAGCTTGGTTCATAAATACCGCTGGAAAATATTAAAACCAAGTTACTTTGCTGTTTCATTCCTCTCAATTGATTCAATGTGTCGATCGGTCTTAATGTAATTGGCCCCACTTATATTATTTATCAAGCAGTGTGTTATTCTTATATGTTGGTGCAAACACTAGGGTAGTCTTGTGCACAAGGCTTCCTGTATATCGGGCTAAGGAAATGATTATATGTACGTAACTTTATTTCTGTATTGCAGAGAGTATTTTCATGGTTTGAACCCATGACATCTAGGTCACTATAGAGTAACCTTACCTGTTGAAAAACACTGGATATGGTAATACATTTCAGAGCCGTTTTACTCCTTTTAAATTTCAAGCTAAAAATTTGAGCACTGCAAAATTTTATCAAGTGTTACTTCCATTAGAGTTTCAGCACTCCTCTTAGAATTTCTGCACCCCTTCGAGTTACAGCGCCTACATCTCTTATAGTTCTTGAGAAAATAGATACTATTTCTGAACCTTTAAAACTTCAGCACCCCTAGTGCATTATGACAAGTCTAGTTGGGCATCAACTTTGTCTGGATCAATTTGCTGTGGGAAGCCAGTAGTCAAAACAGACCTTTAATATAATTAATTTCCGAGACCAATACAATGTTGGACTTTCTATAGGCTTAATGCTGTTGCAATACTAGAACAATAGACTAGGAAATACAAATTGCCAGAGAATTCTCTTTCCTAATTATCAGTAATTGAAGAAAGTAGTAATTGATGACCTGATAGAATTTTGGCTGAAATGCATGAGAAAGAGAGATTTTGGAAACATTTACAGCTCTATGATATCTACACCTTCTTCAGTGATCTGAGTGTCTTTAATTTCCATCTTTTCCCTCTTCTTGCATACTGCATCAACAAGGCGGGGTGCAAATCTTTAGATTCTTTCTTTTCCTGGATAAAAAATGTAGCAATGCAATGAGGGAGAATGAAGTGGTTTGCTAGTTATGGAGGAATAAATGATGAAAAAATAAATGCTCATCTTACAGGCTCTTTTAGTCTTTTCTGTGAATATTTGATAGCAATACCCTTCAGAAGCCAAGAATCTGGGCATCAAATTAGAGAGAAGTTAAAAGCAGATAAATGTTGAAAATATGAAAAGGTTTTTAGCTTCAATCCAAACATAGTAATAACTTCTGTGAGTTTTGGATTGATGTGTTTCTGCTTGAGTTGAAAAGTTCTTGAAATTTACTTCTACATGAGAGGATGTTTAATGTAATAATGAATTAATAAATAAATAGGTAGATATATTTTCAGTAGAGTTTAAGCGGCGAAGTTTACCTCTGTAGTGAGGCAGGTGTTGAATTGATGGATGCTGAAAATAAGAAGTAATAGTGTGTGAATATAAGTGGATTATACACCACCTTTGTACAATAAATAAGTGCTGAAAAGCAATGAATGCTGAAAAGCAGTGAGTGCAGAAAAGTGGTACTCTGGCTCATTTGTGTTTCACTATAGATGCCCAATAACAGAAAGAAGCAAAATTTTTCCCCTGATGCCATTTGAATCATTGGAGCTTTTTTTTTTAGAAGGTGCAATAATGCAAAAGGAAATATTGCCCCACTTCCTTTCTCTCTCTTTTTAGGCCATGTTTGGTTGCTGGAATAAGGTGGGAATAAGGTGAGAATAGAATTCTTATTCCCAGGGAATAGATATTTCTCTGTTTGGTTACAAATTTAATTGAGAATAAATATTTTTCCGTTTGGTTACAAATTTAATTAGGAATAAATATTCCCGGGGAATATTTATTCCCACATGAAAGGTGGGAATAGCTATTCCCACTACTACTACTATTATTATTATTATTATTATTATTATTATTATTATTATTATGTGTTATGTAATAATAATAATAATAATATAATTACAAATAATAATAATAAAATATAATAATAATAATAATAATAATAATAATAAAATATAATAATAATAATAATAAAATATAATAATAATAATAATAATTATTATTATATTTTATTATTATTATTTGTAATAATAATTATTATTATTATTTGTAATAATAATAATTATTATTATTGTTATTATTTTATATTATTATTATTATATTTAATTATTATTATGTTTTATTTATAATAATAATAATAATAATAATTATTATTATTATTATAATTATTATTATATTTTACTATTGTTATTAAATTTTATAATAATAATTATTATTATATTTTATTATTATGTTTATTATTATTATTATTATATTTTATTATTATGTTTATTATGTTTATTATTATTATTATTATATTTTATTATTATTATTATTATCACTATTCCCATCTTATTTCTCGTACTGTTCTATAAATCAAACAAAAGAATATTAATTTTCACATTATTCTATTCTAACAACTAAATATGGGAATAACAATTCCAGCTATATTCTCATCGTATTCTATTCCCTGGAATAACTATTTTATTTCCACCTTATTCCATTCCAGTAACCAAACGTACCGTTAAAGAATGTCTCATCAACTGGTCTCTCTCTAGCTCAATCTGGTCTGCTAGTTCGCCTATCAACTGAAGGATGGTGTTCATGTTTGTATCTGGGAGTGGATAGTAATAACCATAAAGAGTCTGCTTTATAAAGAGGCCTTTGGAAGACTGAATGCAAAAAGGATGATCATGTATTTGATGGTGCTCTATCAATAGGTGAAATAATTGCTATCAGTATTGGTCACAGTGGTATCTGCCACAAAGTTTTTCTAAATTGGAAATATTGGGCAATAAATTGCGAAATATCACCGATATAGTGTTATATCATGATTTTTCGTGGTATTGAAAATATTGTTATTGGGGGGGGGGGAATACTTACATATAATGGCCAATATTTCAAGCCAATGGTTCTATAAGGATGAAATTATCTCAGTTTTCTTAAGGTTGACATTACACTTCTAGGTGCTCTATGCCCACAATGCTCTGGCCATGTGCATCTTAAAAAGCTTCTGGATAAGTGTCACCATCATGTTAAAATCCTACTTTATGTTCTTAACTATGCTTGGGAGAAGCATAGATTTTCATTGGAAATACTATGTGCTAAAGCTAACAAATATAATGGTGCTTTGTTGCTTCTGATGTAATATTCAATACCAGGTAAATGGTATTTGTGCCCATAAATATTATTTACTACTTCAAACCTTATGGTCTTGCTAGAAAATATTTGAGTGTTTTTAACTATTTGGCGCTCACGGGAAAATATTTTCTACATTTTCCTATGTTTGGCACGTCTAGGAAAATAAATTAATGGAAAATATTTTCCAGGTCAACAGAAACTCAAGAACATGATTTTAAAAATGGGAAATCATTTTCTGGAACCGATTTACTATTCAGTATTTACCACTAACACCCATTCATGAAAATTTTTATCGAAAGATGATACAATAGTTTCCTGTGTTGCCCTTGAACCCGCCATCAATCTCTGCCCAATGATGCCACGGGCCAACATTGCCTGTCGTCAACTGGTGATGCTCATGACTCTCATTGCAGGTCATAAGCTGCTAACTCTCTGTCCCCAGACCTACAGCTTGTTGCTGGTTATATTCCGTGGATGTTCGGACCCCTGACTTGCAGTTAGGTAAGCCAGAATCAACGTAGTTGCTGGTTGGCTGACCATCAATGCCCTAGTTCTCCGCCATCCGCTATGGATTCCCATAAACCCTTCCACTGGCTACTGACACCCTAGTCTACCTGTCTCCTAAGTCTTGACCCCGCTAATGGCTGCTGGCCGACAGTGCCCCTGACCCCACCTTTTGTTTGACAATCATCATATCAATGTCTAATCAATGATGGCTGACGATAATTCTAGACCAAAAAATATTACCATCGATTGTAAATATCATAGAAGGAAATATGACCATTGCCAATAACTACCAATTTCTACTTCTGTTTATCAATTCATTTGATTACCTAAATTTTCTTCTACACGTCGATGTTGGAATACATTGAGAAAAGTTATTTTCTTTGAAAATTGTTTCCATGAAAAATGTGAAAAACATTTTCTACAAAGATATTATTGTTTGAAAACCTTTTCTAGTAACGAATGATGCCTTAACCTCTCCCGGATTGTACCCATTCTCTTTCTATGTACAGTGGGACAGAATAGGATCATTACATGGACTTTTATCTAGGAAACCTGTAGTCTGTTAACTGGGCAGGGACTTCATTTTGGTTGTCCAAAAAGGTATGAAACATGCGTAAATCAAAGTTTTGAAATAATTTTTCAATGAATTAATATCACATATTTAATTTTGATAAAATTGACTAAAACTTTTCAAATATATAAATATATGATTAAAGATGTCCAGAATTTAGTAGAACTCACTTTTGATATGATAAAAAAAAATTTCCACGTCTACGTCATCCAATACTGTTTGGATCTATTACTAATATTTTGATGCGTATTCTAAAAATTCATGATATATTCTTGAATAATCTCTTTTTTCAATTATTCATACTTCTGTGACCAGTACCCATACTTAGTCCATGGTTGGGGCATAAGCATTCATATGCATTGGAATGAGCGAATTCTAGTGTTCCTCATTGCTGGAACGAGAAACAACCGTGTTATATCTATGTATGTGGTAAACCTTTTCACATAAATATCAGTTTTATTAGAGGTTAGAGGTGAGTTTTCCCCTAACTAGGAGTCTCCTTCCTTTTTTTTTTTTTTTGTCTTTGGTTCTTTCACCTGTTGGCTGGAAGTTTATGTAGGATTTGTGGTTATTTGTTGTTCTGGTGGAAGATAATGTTGTCTATAAATAATAAGCATGACAATTCTATGAATGTTATTGCTATATTATCAGTTTCATGTGAAAATTTATATTGCACCGATTTATGAACTTTTCTTGTTTCTTGTACAATCATAGTCTTTGAATACAATTGTTACTGTTGCGAAGATATGCAAAATAGGCAAGAAAGATTGTGATTGGTGAAAGTGAGGGGGAATATTATGTTCCTTTATTTTGTTTCCTTCATTTCTGTGTTCCTTTCCTTTATTGTAATATTATGTAACTCTATCTATTGAAGAGAAAGGGAAAGGAAGGGCTTATCTTCTCTGCTTCCCACATTCATATGAACCCTAACCACAACTTGGTATCAGAGAGCATTAAGGGTTTTTATACTCTTCCTATCTCCCAATATTTCTTCCTGAAACATTTGCACATGAAAAAAACAAAAAGAGAAAAGGAAAAGAAGAAAGAGAGCGCACGAGACAGAGGAGAAGAGGGTATCACATAAACCTACCACTCCATGTTTTACTGTAGTCCAGAAGTGCTCTCTGTTAAAGTGGGCTTGTTCATATAATGCTCTGTTTTCCTGTCAATTATTTTGCCCTAGATATGCGTGATATTTAATTCTTTGTTGGTTTCTTCAAGTGCTTATGTGTGATCTACTGAGTGGGTGTTCTCCGTGATATGGCTACAAGGCTCTTGGTCTGAAATTTTTCGATGAAGGTTCTTTGTTTATGTAAGTTCTTCACCTTGATCGAGTATTTTTGTTGGTGGCTATTCGTGTTCTTCACCTTCATCGATGAAGGGAGGTCCTGCACTGTTGGTGGGTATTTGTGTTGAGCCAGATTGGGCTTGGGCTAGCTGTGATATCCTTCGACAAGAAAATTAGTATCAAAAGTGACCTTGGTTGGGCTTTTTTATTGAGTATTTTTATTTTTGTTTTCAGTAGATTATGTTATCTGAATTAGAAATGTTTAATCTTATTGGTCCCATGAACCCAAAAAAATTAAATGGAAAAAAATATTCTTATTAGGTGAGATTTGTTAAGTGTTTTTCTTTAGTAAAGGCCTCTTCCATCATTTAATATTAGGAACACCTATAATCATATCCAAGTCACCCAATGAAGGTGAGACCACTACTCGTCGCAGTGATCTATGTGGGATGAAGAAGATAATGCAATTCCTGGATTGATGCTAGTTGGCATAGAACCCCATATTGGGTCATGATCACTATTTCTTGATACTGCCCAAGACGTTTGGGAATTTATCAAACATGCGTATTTCGGCTTAGATAATGTAACCCGAAGTGTGCAAATTGTATTTTGAGCTTGAAAAAGAATCTCAAAGAGTTATTAAATACTACAATCAATTTTTATTTGATTGTCAAGAAAGGAACTTGTATTAGTCACTTTCTTTAGATCTCCAAACTTTGGCAAAATAGCGAGAAGATATTGACGTTGTATAATTCCTTATTGGTTTTCTATCCAACTTTGAGATGGTTCGTGCACAGATATTAGGCAAGCTAGAACTTCCCTCCCTTTCCTAGGCGTTCTTCCTCATTCAACTATTCACTCTCTCAAATATTTTCGTTATTGGAGACTGATTTGTATTTGTTTCTCATAGTGTTTTAAGTTAAGGAAGTGTCATTAGAGGAGGACTGGAGTCTAGATGTGGTTTTTCATGGGTGGCTGCGAATTGAGTGGTTGTGGTTGCTTAGGAGGTCGTTACTTTTGGAAATGTACTCATTTGGTCATAATGATCGCTCGGTTGATTATTGTTAGGATTTACATGGCAAACCAATAGTTTTGCACACCAATCCTCGTAAGTGGAAATCTATGCGCCTATCTATAGAGCCTTGTTTTGTACTTGTACCATGGGATGAGTATGCCAAATTTGAAACTCTTAAATTGACTACTTTATGGCCTCTCTTCCCCAATCAGGTACCATATCACATTTCCATTATCCTCCACTTGCAGTCCATGGATCATCAATTTTAGGGCTAATGAACATATGACTGGCTTGTCTACTTCCTTTCTTAATTATCAATCTGTTAGTTCTTCTAAACATGTTACTCTTGCTAGTGGTTCTCAGACTAAAGTTCTAGGCTTGGGGAACATCCATCTGAACCCGAATCTTAATTTATTATTGTTCTTCATGTTCCAGACTTTCTCATTCAAGCTATTATCTTAGTCAAATTACAAAAGTTTTATGTTGATCTCTTAGGTTTTACTCTTCTATCTGCATATTTTAGAATCTCATGACGAATAAGATGATTAGTATGGGGCCTAAAGTGGGTAATCTGTATTAACTTGACATCTTACCTACCTCTCTTGGAGCCTTGTAGTCTGCAAGGTCATCTGCCCTTGCCTATTCTAAAGCATAAATTGAAGGTCCACACTCCATATTGTCTCTAGCATGAGAAGCTTGGCAATTCAGCAAACATTACCCATGCCATTTCCTTCCAGAGGTATTAATCGTGTCTTTAAACCTGTAAGTTAGTCTACTCTGATGTATGGGAAACAATTTATGTTTGCAATAATAAATTTTAGTATTTCGTCACCTTTTTGGATATTTTTTCTTGTATGACTTGGATTTATTTGATGAAAAGTCATTTTGAGTTATTGTCTATCGTCCAATTGTTTTGGGTCTAGATTGAAATGCAATTTAAACGCATAATTAGATTATTTGCCTTTAATAATGCCAAAGAATATGTGTTAGCCACTTTTCATTTTCTCACTTCCAAAGGTGTTCTTCGCTATCATTTGTTTTAGATGGAATTTGACTTTCTTCGCTCCCTATTTTGTCCTCTCTACCCTCCTGCTTCCTCTAAGGATTTTTTAGTGAGTCATATCCATTAACTTAGACTTGGTTCGACTAGATAAATCCTCGATCTACCAAGGTCTAAATGTCTTTCTTGTTTACTCTCACCCACAAAAAGGTTATTGATTGTATAATCCTTCACTTAAGCATTATATTATATGTTTGGAAGCATATTTGATGAATCCACATTGTACTTCTCAAAGTTGCCTCATGTAGAAACCCATGTCCTGATATATATTCCCTATTTTCTAGTATGTGTGTCCTCTAGCAATTTAACATTATCGACATATGTCGTCAACTCTCCTTCTTTTGTTCAAACTGCTTGTTACGTCCGCAGACCGCCATGATTAGTCTAATTCTCCAAAGGTTTATACTCGACGACTGCCTACTATTATGCCTAGGCCAATCTTTTTGCCATTTATAGATCGTGCACCTCTATATTTTGATGATTAACCCGTTGCTCTTTGTAAAAGTAAATGTTCTTATGTCACACAACCTCCTATTACCCAATGCATTCCTTGATTCTTTGTCACTGTCTTCTTGTTTTTCACATTTCAACTTTCTAGTGTGGTTATCTCTACGACTGCTGAGAATACGTTGTCTGACCCCTGGTTGAAGAGAGCTATGGAATTAGAAATGACAGCCTTGGATGACAATGAAATATGGGAGCTTGCTCCTATATATTATGACACGCGTATTGTTGGTTGCAAATAGGTTTTTCTACCTAATCTAGATGGCTTCAATGACCACCTGAAGGCCTAATTGGTAGCTAAAGGTTACATGCACGCTAATGGTCACATCCCAATCCCACAAACTTTACCTAATTCACGTTTATTCGATTCAATTATTATTATGTTAATTCATTTCTAATACAAAGACTCCAAAAATTTGCCAACCAAGATTGCTAAAACTCCCAAAAGCTCCATTGGACGTGAATTGTAGGTTGAATATCTACAATTGACCCAAAATAAAAAATCAATTAAATCATAGGATCTGAAATGCCACGCCTAAAAGTGTCTTTGAATGCTGACTATACCATGACGTTGAAGAGTGCGTAAGGAGATACGGCTACACTACAAATTAGAGTACTCAAAATCTGGACATCATCTGAGCCATACCATGACGTTGAAGCATGCGTAAGGAGATACGGCTACACCACAAATCAGAGTACTCAAAATCTAGACATCATCTGAGCTACTGAAAAGATAATTGAAATCCAACTGCATCACTATTAAAGATAAATATATTGCAATAGCTAAACTGATACATAACCATTCAACTGAAATGAAAATAAATATTCTAAGGCTACTATTTAGAGATGAAATACCATAGTCAAATCCGTCCGATTCCTAATTCTAAATTTTTCTTGAATAGCTTTGTTGCCAACCTTCTCAACCTACAAGTGTGTCTTGAGTCTGCTAATCTGAAAGGAGTTAACGAAGAAAATAGAAGAGTGAGCCAAATACTTAGTGAGGCATATAATTTATACAATTCAACATATAATTCATCTCAAAACTATGCGGTAAGGAACATAATCAGAATCAAATGAAAAGCCATGCAACGTCCATAACATTCATACAAAATGTTCCAATTGGTTAAATATGTTCCTTACTCTAATAATGTTCTTTGAAAATATGTTCAAATCATACTGATTCTTATGGACCAAGAGCTAGTTGGGCCTTACTGAAAAGGAGCGAGTTATCAAAATTTGGGTTATATTTGTTCTCACACAACCAAAGGCCTTACGCTACTGTTTAAGACCCATAGGTAGATTGTCATACAAATTATCCTGTAGATGAGGCCAAATGCTGCTTTCACTTTGCGGATGATAGGTTTGAACTTCAATTTTCACTATAATATAATAAGATATGTCATAATATATCACGCTGATTTCTTATAATGGTCTGTGTGTAACAAAAAGAGAACTCTACACAAATATAAAGTCTTTTGTATTTTCTCATTCCTAAAAAAATATCTTTAGTTCTTTCACAAATTGTAGAGTTTTCTATCAAATTATTTTAAATACATACCATGCAATGCGTTAACTTTTTGTAGAAATTTGAACTTGCTTATTTTAAAATATAGAAAAGCTATATTTTGGAATTTTCTAACATATAGATTGTTTACATCAAGAATATACGGAAAAACTAGTAAAGTTTCTATAATTCAACATTTTTTTCAATGAACAAGCATGCAAGGACAATTTATGAAATTTCAGGACATGAAGAGCATATACTTAGTGATGTCTAAACATTCAGGATTATTATGTACAAATTTAAAGCATACAAGAACCATTTAAACATGATTTTAACACAGGCATATGTGAAAAATATAGAGTACTTGCTTGTCAATATAATATATGTGAATTTAGGACATAAACTTCATATAATTTACAAAGACTGGAAATGAGAGTCTATGCATGGGGGGTACAAACAGTCTAGTTATGAAAATATGACATGTATGAGTATTTGGAATAATAAATGTTTAATAGAGTAGAGAAAAATCAGTAATAAAGGAAGGAGGTTTAGGATGCACTTACCTTGTCTTCAAATTTACCAAAAATCTTCGTTGGACTCATCTCAAATGACCTTCACTTGCTTTTTATTTTTCCTCCCTCTTCTCTCAAAATCTAGCAAAAACTAATTAAAAATCACCTGGATGTAACTTTTATAAAAGACTGATACACATGCATCTATTAGGCGCGCATCAGGCACCGCAATAAAACACTGTGGCGCACAAGTGCCACTTTAGGCACGGGCAATCTGCTAAAAGTGCACTCGAGCTTCGGTCAGGCTTTTTTAGGAGCTACTTTTCTGTCCAGAATGTGTAGGTATGCGCATCAAGCTCGGTTAAGTATCATTCAACCTGACGTGACTCGACCCAAAGTTGGTTGACCCAAATTTCCATTTGACCTCAAAACTCCCCTTCCTAAATTAATCATAATTAAATATATAATTTTAAAACTCGCACTTTACATTTATGGTACTGACTATGATGAAACCTTTTCACTTGGTGCTAAAAAGTCCTCAATTCGGTTCTCATTTGTACAGTGGCTAACCTTTATTGGCCTATATTCTAATCAAATGTTGAAAATGCCTTCCTTTATGGTGACTTTCTTAAAGACATTTACATTGAGCAACCTCCAAGGTTTGTTGCTTAAATGGAACAAAAGAGCAGTGTTTGTTGATTGAAGAATGCATTGTATGAATTGAAGTGGTAACCCTAAGCATGGTTTGCGAAATTTTAAAGGTTATTCTTGAGTTCGGCCTGCAGCATTATCACATGGACCACTCAGGATTCCATGTATGAAAAAATATGAGCTATAATATCTTTGTAGTTTTATCATTGGAAGTGATGTAGATGAGATTGTGCATATAAAGCCATTCCTACAGCAATGGTTTCGATGAAAAGATTTTGGAAAGATTCATTATATTTGAGGGATAGAAGTTACTAGATCTCGAAAAGATGTAAATCTGTCTCAATGGAGATATATATTTGATCTATACGTGACTGGCCTCCTTGATACTCGTCCAATGGATACTCCTATGGACCCTAATCTGAAACTCCTAAACGATGAAGGATAGTTGTTTGAAGATTTAAGTTAGTACTGTGGCTGGTTGGAAAACTGAATTATCTCGCTGCTACCAAACTTGGTATTTCATATGTAGTTAATGTGGTGAGTCAGTTATGAAAACTCTTCAAGTTCCCTATTGGGATGCTATTATAGCATCGATGAAAAAATTAATATTGCTATTAGTCATAGTAATATCGGTATCAAATATATTGGATGGAGAAAATTTCAAAAATCGTAAGTCGACAATACTGTATAAATCGATATTTTGAATAACAAATATATTGACCTTGTTAGCAGATACAAAAATATGTTGCCATATTATCATAATATTGAAAAATATTAGTATCAGGGGGCTTTGATACTAATACAAGCCAATATTTCTATCAATGTGTAACACTCATTATCAAATATCTAAAAAAAGCTCCGAGATTAGGAATATTCGACAGATCAAACAAGCATGAGTAGAAGGATTCATAAATGCACACTTGACAGGGTATCCTTGCAATAGTCGATCTATTACAGAATATTGTACCTTCTTGGTAGTAACCCTGTTTCATGGAGAAGTAAAAAAGCAAACTATGATAGCATGATCAAGTGTAAAAGCTGAATACATGCAATGGACCACGCTACAAATGAGCTCTCGTAGTTGTAACATTTTCTTAAGGAAATTGGTTTTTCACCTCCTTTACCATTGTTTTGCGATAATCAAGCTGCAATACATATAAATCAAATCCATTATTTCATTAGAGAACTAAACACATCAAAGTTGATTGTTATTTTGTTCGAGATAAAATTATAATGGTGTTGTATGTATGTCATTCGTAAAGTCGAGAGATCAATTTATTGATATTTTTGCGATTTCTTGTAGGGGTGATTGGCTGAAATTTATTTGTTTGAAGTTGAATTTAAGTTACATTTACATATGGGGGAGTGTTATGGAGATTAGCAAAATTGGTAAGCAAGGGGATTATTGTTATCGTCTATTTTTTTCCTTCATTTATGTATCCCTTTTCTTTATTGTAATACTCTATTATTCTATATAATGAAGAGAATCCCAAATTCATCAAAACCCTGATTACAACACTTTCCAATGGCAAGAGATTAGACGTTTTTAATGAATGTTGTAATATTGTACATACTACATAGAGGAGTACTTTTGGAACAATAAATTTTATGATGTTTTCTTAGGACAATTAATAGGCCATGACATTTATGCGTGAGACAAATGAAATAACTTTACATATCGGGTATTCGAGGTGCTAAATGAGTCTTGCAGTACTAGCTTGATGCTAACTCATGGTTTGCACTGTTACAAAGTTATCTTAAGGGCCATGCCTAGCATGTGACAACTAAGGATTATCTTGGCCTAGCAAGGCGTGTAGCCCATTTAGATTGGACGGTGTCCTATCAGCTGTGCTGTGCCAAGGTCATGGGCTAGACTGTGTACTGTTTGCTGGCTAGTCATCGAGTTAAGCAAACCAAATAAAAAACCAACTATTATTTAAAAACATACAAAAAAATGAATAATATGTACCTCTAATTTTATTAATCAAATGCTTGTTGTTATGTCATATATAAGTGCACAACATTATAATGATTAAATGTACAGCTACTTGTGAGTAACTTTAGTTTTCACAAGTGTGGTGTTGAAGGTAGACTCCAATGTGACAGCACTTGTTGTTGGGCCAAAACCCTCGTGCCATTGAGGTGAGCATAGGAAATGTATACTCGTTAGCCTTCCACCAATTCATTATCATAAGCTGAGATTTATTGCACCTAACAGTGTCATGAGACTGCAAGTAGTGCAATAGTTCAGCCATTTGTTAAATGTTCACTGATCAACAATGATTGACGACTTTGTATGAGGAGAGCATATCTTGTTTACTGGACATCGACTATTGCCGATGCTGGTACTGTTTGCTTCACAGCTGTAGATGTTTCCGCTATTGATTGGAGTGCTTACATAATGTACATAAATTGCATGTTACACTGCATTAGTTGCTTTACTTCTTCGTTGATTTTGCTAATCTTTAAGTTTGCAAAAAATTCTTTAAGGCAGAGACACCCTATTCTTGTTCAAGAGGGAGACCATAATTGTAGCAATGCATAATAACATTATAGGGATTCTCCAATATTTTAAAAATTTGTCCTGTGAATTTATTTAGATAATATTAGCTGATATTTCAAATTTGGTATGTTTGACTAAATTTTCATGTTTAATTCATGTCCTTTTTTACCTGTATTACTTGTATGATATCTTGAGATCTTAATCTTGCAGTATGAGGTCAAGTTGTCACTAAATGACATCAGTTGTTTTAGTTGCAAATTTGATGTTGCCAAATATGCACTTGAAAGTTCGTTAGTAGCAAATGAAAAGTTTCTAAAAATATTTTATCATCTCTATCTTCTTCTAGTTTATCTCTGTAATATGCTTTGTTGATAGAATGTGTTCATTGTGGAAGATGGTAAGAATATTGCGAAAGAGATGCACTGTGTCACATGTGGTATGTGTAGTTCTACTTGGTCAGGAACCTATCTTCCTTCTGCCATTAGAAAGTCTTAAATTGTTGATGTTGGAAAGAAGATATTCTAAAAATAGAGCAATATTTTTCACTTTCTCTACATATGGAGAAATAAATTGCAAAACATCCATAACACATTGATTAATAATATGACACATTTTATATGATATAATTTTTCATTGAGAATCAGAGAAAATTGTGATTAAACAAAGTCAGA